>JAVHNF010064159.1:21479-31718 GCA_034783455.1 Micropsitta finschii
AGAATTGGACATTACAGCATGTAAATATTTAGAAAGTTAGCCTGATGTTATCCACCTAGCATTCCAAAGCGGTGTTAAAATAATACAAAGCTAAGTTTAATCTTAGGCTTCATCAAAATTCATGAACACTTGATAACTTAAAATACTAGAAATAATAAGACAAAAAAAAGACATTAATAATAATAGACAATTAGGTATCATCACCTCTGCTCAGATGTTGCTGTTCAACAAGCTGCTGAAAATATTAGCCATGTTTGAGTTTTTAGAAGTCAGATATTTCATCAGATTAAAGCCTTTCTGATATTAGTACTTCACTACCTAAAAAACAGTTGTTCAACCTGTATCTACTAAATATATGTTTGAAGTTCAAGTTGATCTCATGCGAATTCATGTTCAACTGTGCATGTGATATTTGGATATAAACATCGTTTTCACATTGTACAATACACCCCGCTGCTATTATGTCTTTTCTCAGCCTTAGTTATGTATCTTTATGATACGTTTCATCTCAGATAACTTAAAATGCCTGCACTAAATCTGCTGTCTTTAAATTGGGCTAAATATGCCAAACTTACTTATCTATGTATAGTCAGGTTAAATTACTTTGGCTGAGCTAACTTGCTATGGAATGGCACCTTTTTTCCAGAATAGGAAAAAAAGTTTTCCACCATGTATTGTTGGTAAGGTTAAAACAACCTAACAGATGCCAGCCCCAGACCTTGCTCACCTGGAAATCTCAGCCATGCACTAAGACACAAGTTTTACATTGCAAGCAGTTCAAGACAGAGCACAAAGGAAAAAAATATCCTGCTCAGAAATCCAACATAAAGCCCCTTTCTGCTCAACTTTGAGCATGTGCTGAATGCTCCCCTAATATTAGGCATTACTTTGTCCTTGTCTGCTTCAAGACAAGGGAACAAACCTCAGCCCATTTGAATCATAACAGCTGCAATAACTTCAACAGAGTGATGAGTATTTATTCCAGCAGGAAATATCCTACTTCTAAATCTTTCTAAACTGCAAGATCACCCTTATTGCATAACAGGATATTCCATATCACATTATGCTAATGCAGTAGCATGTTTTCAGCAAGCACAATCCAGTAATCCATCAACAGCACATGGTGACAGTGATGACCACTATCCTCTAACTCAGCCTCCTAGTCTATCTAGTAATTGTTTCTGCATTTTTAAATGCTCCAAAGGTACTTTTTCATAGTGGCCACAGAATTAACAGGTCTGTTAAGGTCCATGAATAAGAACTGTATTCTAAAAATGGTAAAATATTAGCCGTCTGGGGATATCTTAATCTATGAAAGGCTCGCTGCAGTGTGGATACTGTCCTGAATAATAAAGTGCTTTTAAATAACAAAAGGCTAGGTAGGGGGAGAAGAAAAATATTTCTATTATGTCTTTATATTCTCTTTATTAAAGAAGATCTAAAAAAACCCAAAACAAATCCAACCTCAATACAAACAACTTTTTTTTGTATAAAGATGCCACACTATGGCAATGGAGGATTAAGCAAAGCAGTATTTAAAATCTTAAAATGTACGGGTTTTGTTTAGGGGGCAGAAACCCTCTGTTCAAATAGGAAGGTTCTTACTGAATGTCCTTGGGCTTCAAATCATCTTGCATTTCCATAGCCCATTTTCATGCTTCCCAGCCAGTCCACACTGGTTCCCTCTGCCCAAGCTCTCATCTCTCCATCCCCTGCCCAGCAATGGCTCTCCTTGTTTTCTGTAAAGACAGATAAAGCAGAAGGGTAAGAGCTGAGAGAAAATACACCTCTGCAGTAAACACAGCCTGTGGACATCAGTTTCTCTCAGCACTGGATGGCAATTATTTCTGTGTAATAGGCAGTCACCTGATGACCCTCTCCTTCAGCATGCAATGCTTCTACTGCCAAGTGTTAATCCCTTTGTTAGCTACTCAGCTGCACGTTCATTTAGGGGGCTAACAACTTACACTGTTCTTTCTCTGCATGATTTCGATGGGCATGTAATTAGAGGTGAACGGAGTCTTCAGAGGTACAGCAGCCATGAAAGCCAGGGGCAAAGTCAAATTATTTGTCTAATTTTGCAATCAGCTGTTTCAGTGAATGGAAACCATGTGGTCGGCTGCACACAGAGGAAAAGAAAGTAGAAAAGGAGAAGCAAAAAACCTCCAGTCTTTAAAAACGAACTAAAGAGTGGGTTGCCTGGCACTGACAAAGCTCTGAGCTGCAAAGAAATGTGTTTCAAAATATTTTTGGTTGGAGTGCCAGAGAGCACATTGTAAGATAAATGCCAGCAAGGAGCCTGTTCTTTTCACACAGATTGGAAAAGTATCTGAAGGTGAAAACTTTGTTTTAAAGTGCGTGAGATCCTTAATCATTAACAGAGTAACTGTGAGATCTGGAAAGAAACAGAGAAATACACGAAGGTGAACTGAAGAACTTTCCGTGAGCCACAGCACCGCCTTAAAGATTTGAGCTTTTTTAATGGAAGCTGCCCATATCTGCAACACCTCAGGAAATATCCTCAGCTCTTACACCAGCTGAGAATGTCCATTTGAAGTCCAAGTGATTTTTGCATTATGTATTAATATCATAGGAAGAAGTAGAAAATAGGAAGGCATAGCCCTGATAGATTATAGATGAAATAAACCCTCTCAGCTCTGATTTTTGCATATGCACAAACTACAGAGAAGGTCCCATTTTGCTTTGAGCCATAACTCCCCTTCCGCTGCACAGGGGTTTGTGGATGAGGCCAGACCCTAACAAGAAGTATTGGCTGCTGGCCGATCATTTATGTCACTTTTAGCTCTATGTCACAAGGACCAACTGTGCTGGCTGAAGCCATGGCAAAGCAGGGGAATATTGCAGGGGCTCAAGTACACATTCAGGCTATCATGTGATGCTGGCTGTGGTGCTCTGTGCTAATTTTTCACGCCTCCCATGGCTGCATATTATTTTCAGCTTTGAGTAATTGTTTTTGTCTCTTTTTTCTTTTAATTCCTCCTATTCCTCCTCATCACTGGTTTCCCTGTGTGCTGCACCACCTCCCTGCAGCACAACCTTTAGACAGGATTTTCTTCCTTTTGTCCATTTTGGAGCCTCTTTTCTCCTTATAGATCATGCAAAGTGCATTCTTGGATGAGATGGCATTTGCATTAAATAACACCTACTCCTATTCTCTCAGTTACTCAGGAGCCAATCAGAGTGATATTTTTCCAAATTAAAATAACATGCCTTCACTAGTGCTTTGAATTCAGAAGCATAATTTCATTAAAAATGAAAACCCATAATAATAATTAATTAATAATTGTTTTAATTCAGTCTGGTCTTAAGAGCTAATATTTCTCACACAGTTGTCTAATATAATTATAAACATAATTTCATGCTTAATGAAATATAAATGAAGCAATTGAATGGCATGCTCAAAAGAAATCTCCCTATCAATCAGTTGCCCTCCCAACCCTTCCTTCTTTCCTGCATGCTTTAGTTAGCTATTTTGTTTGAAATGTAGCTTGTGTTATGGAAAGATTCGATTTAAAGACCACAAACATCAGATAATCCATCATGTCCCTCAGGAAGAAGGTTTGCTGAATTGCCATCATGATTCAAACAGGGTGTCTTGTTACTAATATGAGGCCATTTTATTTTCCCATTCTTGGCCTTGGTAGCACTTATAAAGTTGCAGGAGAGTTCTCCAACAACAAAGTGATCTAAGCAGCCTCAGATGAACTGACACACTCCAGGCTTTGGTCTCTCCATCTAAACAGAGATTTTACTGCTTCGTACCTGAGTGCCTGGACATTTCATGTATCTCATGAACTGGACAGATCATGAGAACTGCCTCTGGAGTCAGTGCAGTCCTGTCAGCATGTCCTGTGCCCCTGCAGCAGCCAAGTCCCACATTAACTGCAGTGAGAACACACATCCATGAATGTTTCTGTTTTCATTGCAACCCATTTTCCATCACACTGGCAGAGACAGAACATTTTGCTGTTGGCAGCCTTGGGTAAGATGACTATGGGCAGCGGGGTGAGGATTATGTGATTTTTTTTGAGTGATTTGGGATCTGCTGATAATCAAGCACAGTAACTCTACACTTCTGGCTATTTTTTAGTTTATCATCTTTATCACTGAAACCATTATTCGCTTTTTGAATTATAACGGTAATTTCTCTCACATTTTAACTAGCTGGCTGGCAATGCCCAGTGGTGTCATTGTGAAAAACCTAGTGTGCAATTGCATGGCTTGCAGCTACAAATAGGTAGAACTGTAAAATACTTACTAATTTCTTATGCATGCATTCCAAGAGCCGCAGTAATGCCCAAGTGCATCTTCACTGTGTGCCTACAAAGTGGGAGAGAGAAATAAAATGAATCCCTTTTGATCGGAAGTGTAATGATCGTGGCAGAAGTGTGGCAGGGGCTGGGAACCCACAGACTCCAAAGTGACTAATGCTTGCTGTGGCTGGGGTGCAGTAAATGTATGTTTTATTTTGCTAGGGTTGGCTAGAATTAAATGGAAGTTTGTTGGAAACTGAAGTTTTGCTTGGTTCAGGTTTAATTGTGAATGGTTCACTCAGCCTCAGTAATGACTCATACTCACTAACTATCCTGTACTTCAGATGTGACAAAAGTGTAGTCCAGGTACACAAAGTATAATTATTTAATGATGAAGTAAAGTTGCATAGGAAGCCTTTAAGCTATTACACTCTTAGTAGGGTATTTTGCAGTCATGGAATAATGAACATAATTTAATTTTTAAAAAGCTACACAGCTCCTGCTGCTTTTGAAAATGATACATAGCTAACAAGTTAGGTTTTTCCCATTATAGAAATCTATATGTTACAACAAAGAGCATACAAAGTTCAATGCACTGCCACCAAGAATAGGGGAAACTATTCTTAGCGACTATCCAGGCTAAATATGATAGAACTCAGATATCCAGTAGCAATCATGAACCCGACAAATCAAGCTTGCAAGCCTGTGGTGTGATCTGAAAACCTAACAAGCTTCCAAGAAGGATTTCTGGTTTAAAAATACATTCTTTCTTTCTGGATTTTTTTCATGAGATGTGCAAGACTGAACAGCATGAAGATGGCTGTGCCATTGAAGGGATATATTTATATATTATGTAGCTGCCTTCCAATTATGAAATTGATCCATGGATAAAAATCCCTTAAGGGTAGCTATTAATGAGATTGCTTGCTCTGAGTGCATCCAGTAATAAGATTAGGTATACATTTATCCTGAGCAGAGATAAACCAATGACAAGTTTGTGCCAAGATAAGACAGTTTTAAAAGGCAATTAAACTGGGAACATAATGTGTGTGCATATGTCTGTGGGAGGTTGCAGGATGGAAAGTTGGTTTTCATCTGCAGAAGTGCTTCTGTGTGTAACAGGTAGTGAGTAACAGGCTTTTCACAGTAGTAAGATGAAATCTGAGCTTAAAAATCAAAATATTTGAATCTGGAATTTACAAATCAGTTTTCATAAAATGTGCAGCCTGGTCTTTCTGGCTTTTTCTCCACCAACAGAAGCCTTGAAAACTCCCTTGACAACTACCAGCTGCCCAGTGAGGCAAGACTCAGTCACCACAGTTAGACTTGTATCATGATGGAGTTCAGAGAATGTAGCATCTGAACAGCATCCAGGCTCCTATGTAGCCTTACACATCGCCTAGATTAGGCAAACCAGTCTGTGATGCTCTGAGAGAAAAGATGTCAAGTATTTCTTACAGGATTTGCCATAGAAATACCTGCTCCATAATCGTGGCATTATGTGGGTCTCAGGGTTTAAACCTAAACAGTTCAGGTAATGCCAGAGAAGCAGCCACAGCAGCATGGAGCTCAGCACATACAGAAATGCACATAAAAACAATGGTCTTTGCCACATCTTAGCAAGGGCATTTCTGTCCTTATTTTATGGCCATTGCAACTGCTTGGTTACTCATCGCTCTCTTGCAAGACAGATGAAATGTCTCCTAAAATATTCTCTTATTTTTTTCAGTGCTGGAAAAGTATCCTTCTTACATTGTTATTACTGCTGTTGCTCAAGACATTGTTTGGTTGCAGCATTTCCAATAATTGGTGTACACAGGGTGCAGCAAGGCCAGAATCCCTCCAGAAGCAGAATCCTCTCTGGTACATAAGCTCACATCAAATTTTGAATTACTGGGCTGATTAAATAGACCTTAAAATCCTGCCTTTGCTTGCCACACTTCATCTACTTGAACCAGAGCCAATAGCCAGAGCCTATGCCCCTGGAACTGAAATCCCTGGGTATTGCTGTAGACATCACCAGGCATCAGGTAAAAATGTGGAGGGGGAGGACAGTCATAACCCAGTTTCTGGAGGAGTATCTGGGGAGATTATGGATACTGGAGTATAAAGGGTGGGAATGAAGATGGATACTGGCATGACTTGTACTCCCTTCATGTTTTGCCTGATCAGTCCAAGGTCACTCTGCTAGCACAAATGAGAGCAGCCTGGAG
Source organism: Micropsitta finschii (assembly GCA_034783455.1). Taxonomy (NCBI): domain Eukaryota; kingdom Metazoa; phylum Chordata; class Aves; order Psittaciformes; family Psittacidae; genus Micropsitta; species Micropsitta finschii. The sequence continues at coordinate 27,967 of JAVHNF010064159.1, forward strand.
GCTTCTGTAAACCACATCAGTTGGCAAAACCTTTGAACAGAAAGGTATGAGGAGAGAGGGAGCACTTCCAATGAACATGAGCATCTGTCTCAGGACATTTGGAAACATTCTTAAAAGCAAGAATAACATTAATTTGTAATAACAGAGTATCTTCAAAATTCCTGTACTCCAGAAATACTGGCATTTCAATGATATGTGAAAGCAAATGAAATAGTGTTGCATAGGAAACTCCCTTCCTCATTTTTTTAAAATATGAAAACCTTCTTTTCATCTGTCAAATATCCAAATTCCTTAAATTAAGTTACTTAAGAAATTTGGATGTTTGCCACTTTATCTAGGAGTGAGAGAAAGGAATAAACAGACTTCCACTATATATTCACAGACTTCAAAGGGATGCTTATATGTTTCTAAAATATCCACTAAATGAGTATTCTGCCTATTAAGTGGTGACTATAGAAAGTATATGCAGACAATGTGTATTCTTTTAAGAGTCTTCTATTAAGAAGCTGCAAAAAACATGGCATGTATTAATAAATATATTTAGTATTTTTCTTCCTAATTTATTCACACATAATTATTTGCTTAATGTATTCAAAGTGATCTGGAATCCAGTTCTTAGCTGCTGCAGAAAGCTGTTGTATTTTTACTTCTCTTAAGTAACACACCAAGATCCTTTTGCTTCCCCATCTCATTTGGCAGAAGCTGTGCTTAGGCCAAGCAAAGCCACCCTACTCTTTCTCTCAAAAATAATCCACAGGCCTGCTTTTCTGTTAAAAACCTTATTACGAAGTGATAAGAAATCCCATAATTCAATAAGAAATATTGGATTTAGGCTGTCTGTTCCCTGTCAGGATAGCTGATTTTTCCAAAGCCTGTCCTTTGTGTCACATATGGACACACAGTGCTGAGCAGTGACATTAATTCTCCCAACAGATATTTTGAATCATCAACTTTGTTTTGCCTCTTGGGGTCTCTCCTTAAGAATTTTAAATAATCAGCTCTCTTCTAAATTAGCATCAAAGATTTGCTGGTTGGGTGCAAGATCTCTGAGCTCTTTTGAAAACTCTGATAATTTTCTTTTTCTTTCTGTGTCCTTCCTTCATTGCTCCTTCTGTAATCAGGATCCCAAAATGTGTGCTTTCTGATGAGGATTAAGCCATGACCCATGCATGATTGCAGGAAATAAGCCTTTAAAATATGCCTAAGTGCTCTGCTTGTTTGAAGTTACTGATCCTTAAAATAGATGTCTGAAAAAATTTGTAATTTCAACTGTTTCTGCAGATATTGTTCCAGTATGTGTAACAAGGAGACACATCAAGCCAAGTTACATCAGTTATGCTCCATTATATCATGAACTGAGCCAAATGAATCAAAACATACAGTAATACTTCAAATGAAAATGCAAGCCTTATACAGTTTCTTTCCCTAGTTACCACTTACAAAGCATCAAAATATTCAGCTTGATTTGGGGTACTTATTTTAGTTATTCACCAAAAATCTTTTCAGTATAGAAAGTATTTTGTGCATTGTGAGAAGATGAGTAATTGTTCCCTGGTTATGTTCTCAACATCATTCATGATTTGAAAGCCCAGTAGGCTAGCCAATGGGTCCAATGTTTGCTTAGCTTACCTCATATGGACCATTTCTCCCTTTCAGACTACACTCTTGTTTTCCTGCTCTCCGTCCTTTCTTGTTCCCTTCTAACTGTTTCAGAGGAGATGATCACAAGTGGGGTTTGTGAACTACTTTATCACAGACTCATATAATCAAAACTCAGAAATGCCATTATTTTATTCTTCAGCAGTTTCCACATTATTCCTAGCATTGTTCCCCTGCTTGATCACCTCTAAGCTTCGGATGGCTTTTGCAAGAACTAAATGCAGTGACTCAGAGATCTGTTTCCTAAGTCATTTTTTATAATGAAGCATGTAGAGTAAGAAATCAGCCAAACCAGGATAATCACCACAGGATAGTGGGGCAAAGAGTTCTTTCTTTCTCTCTTGTGGCTCAGTGCATGGAACAGTTCTAGGAAGCTCCAGAAATCAGAGAGAATGCAGCAAGACCATTGTTCCTTCAGCAAACCCAGTTTTCCTTTTTTTTTTTTTTTTTTTCCCCATTTTATTATTTTTCAGGGAACTTTTGTCCCTTTTGAGATATTGGGTATCAAGTGCCACCACTGGAAACTCAGCGAAAGAAGATGCCTTAGAAATCCTAAGGTGCTGTCTGTCATTTTTAGATTCCTGCACACTAAGCTTGCTAGCAAAGCTCTTTCACAGCCGTTTAATGTATTGAGTATATTGATAGAAGTAATAGAGTAATATTGCTCCCTCCTCATTAGTCTCTCAAGGTAGTTATAATTTCATCCTATTTAATGTTACTTTAATCCTATCAAAGTCAAGATAAGGTCAGATATTTCACCTTTACTGAAGTTCTCAGGCCTCTTATGCCTGTGTGCATACAAACTTATGAGAAAAACATTTCAGTCATTTCCACCGCAATGATCAAAGACAATCACAAATGCAGTGGACTTCAAAGAAAAGGGCAATGGCCCAGACCTAGCTCTGAGGCAGTGTGCACAAAATTGGTGAGATCTGAGCTAGATTGCTTAAAACCAGCTCCCACTTCGCAGCAGTGGATATTTAAGGGAGCACAGACTTAAAGTCTGTGGGTACCTGCTGCTCACCAGGCAAGGGCCTGGGCTGCAAAGCTGGTCCTGCATTAATCTCTTCATGGTGAAGCTTCAGGCACTGGAGATTTTAGATAGTCTGTGTGTCACGAAGCTCTGACCTCTCAGCTCTGGGAATTGAGGATCAGTGGAAGGAACAAAAAAAAATACAGTCCCAAGAAGAGAAATGGAGTGGAAAACAAGCATTCAAGGCAACAATGTATCATGAAGATACATACTGACATTTACAATATTCTCATTGTTATTTGAAGAGCAGCTTCAGAGTTACTATCTAATTTAGTGTGGTGTTTGCTAGTTACTGTGGTTTGCATATATTGTCATTATGAAACCTTCCCTTGTTTATAAACTACACTGAAATGCTGCCTAACAAAGAGAGAAGAGGTGGATAATTATCAGTGCTAGAACTTAACTAAAGCAGCATGCAGACTTTAAGTTTACATCATTTTTTCTGTCATGTATTAGGAAAAGCTCTGATTTTAATCAGACAAAAGTAGAAACTGATACAATCAAATTACAGAGTAGTTTCTAGTCCACAGGGGTATACTGATGCTTTCAGGGATACTAGTGGTGTAGCTAGCATCATGTCTGCGTTCAAGATAGGCATTAAAAATAGTGTTAACATTGTGAGAAATAGAGGTGGGGGAGAATGATGGGTAATTAATGGTATGCGTGTCTGCTTCTTTTCCCCAGTCTTATGACTCCCTGACTTCTATAGAAGGTAAATATTAGTGACTCCTCTTTTTCACTTACAATTCTGAAAAAAACCAGTGCAGTGAAATTGAAGTCAGTACTCCTAAGGAGTATAAATATTAAATGTTGCCAGCTTTTCCAGGAGTTATTAAATCTTGTTATGCTATAAGCCTAGATAAATTACTACGTAAATTTATTTTTCCCAAGCACATAACCCATAGAGTATCAAGGTTTATTTCATAAATGTAGCTGGGTATTGACCTGGATTCAGAAGGTCCAGTGATGTTCAGGAGGTAGGAAGCTCATTTTTTTATTTTCATTGCCACTACATGACGTGTTGCATCTAAGAATATGTATCATGATACCAAAATGGACA
>JAVHNF010064159.1:41524-53331 GCA_034783455.1 Micropsitta finschii
AGCTGGGAGCAGCATGTCTTGCTTTAAGATAAGCTTTGTGTGTTCTTAGCCTTAAAAATCTCTGCATTCTTTTTTCTACCACATCCCCAGGTCACCACCTCTTCATTCTGACACCCTTCAGTATGTACTACCAATTAATGTAAGCCACACGATTTAGTGAATGATCATGACTGATCCACTGCATTTAGGGACAACAGGGGTTAGGAGGTCGTAGTGACACTTGGCACAATGGTCTGTGTCTGCATATCAATGGCTGGTGCCATACGGGCCTCTTGATTATGGAGCTTCCCCCTTGTCTTTTGGTAAATCCACAGTTCAGCTTTCTTCCATCCACAGCTTTTCACATGCTACAGCCCATCATTGCTGTCAGATGCCAGGCAAAAATCATTCTTTTCATAAAAGCTAATCTCTTTATAACAGCATTTATACATAAATTAATGATAGATCAAAATATAAAGATGCTCAGTTTTGGTTATTTGCCCATTTACAGGAAATGCAGTTAAAACTGTTTAGTTTTATCATCACTAGACAAAATAAGAATGACAAGATATTCTAGCCTCTGGATTATGTAGATAACACACAGAAATGTCATTTACATTTTCATTCTTTTCACAGAGCAACAAACCCATGCTTGCAAGCAAATTAAAATTCAGAACTTAATTGGATTTTATATTCTCTTTAAACAGGTAATATTGTTTTTCTTCTTTTTATTATTGTATCTGAACGCTGGATTTTATTTTGAGAGTGTGCCACTGAAGGTAAGAGGCCTTCTGTGCTAAATGGTTCGTTTAACACTATTAAAATCTACCTTTCTTCAACACATTTGAGGATTTAGATTGCTGAATGCCAGTAATTCAGTATTATTGTTAAACAAGAGAAAGGCTATGGAAAATTATTTTTTTGGCTGTATGCATGAACATACATATGTGTGTATATATCCACACAAGCACATACATATACATCTATATATTTGCATGCATATGCACAAATATACGTGTGCGCATTTAAATGTATATCTCTGCATGCAAAAGTACAGAAGATGTTCCAATAATTTACCTCTGCATGTTTTTATGTTTAGCATAACTTGACAAACCATTTAGGAAAATAAAAAAAGCAGCAGCATATTTTGTTTGAGTCTTTCTGGAAATCTACTATGTATGAAACAATAGAAATCATTCACTGTTTACCCTTTTTCTTCTATTTATCATAAGCTTCACTGAGGTGTCACTGCCTGATACTGCATTTATGATCCTATCTCTGATGTTGGTCAGTAAAGTCCAAAGAGCTTCTCTGCTACTGAGGATTACAAAGAACAGGTTTCCCACTATGCATGAATGGCATGCCCTAGCTAGGGAAAAATCTTATTAGGGCAGAATAAGAAGTATCCTGGAGAAAACCTCACTAAGCTGGTCATATTATCATTGAAAATGATACCAAGAATAGGACTTTGGCAGGAAACAGCACTTGTAAGCATGACAGAGGGAAAAGTCACCTTGATGCACTCCATTTTACTTTACCACTGCTGACTCTCCGTGTCAGAGAGGAGCATTGCGGTGCCAGGCACTCTGCAGTTGAGAACTCCCGACACACTTCTGTTTTGTGGCACTGGGAAGCAAGGTTTCACTCCACACAAGCCATTTGCTACATGAAAATTCTGGATGATGAGAAAGCATTTCCTGGACAGCACTTCTCCCTGTGAGTGTTCCCAGCACAACAGGGGAGCTGGGAGGCAAGAGGCCATTCTTGTTGCATCCCCAGGCAACACAATCATGCTTTATCCCAGGGTGACAAAGGTCTTCTTGCAAATATACATATTTCCATTCATCTAATGAACACTTCATGACCCTGAGGAATTCACTGAAGTGGAAGCCCAATTCAAAAAGCCTCAGTGCTGAACAAACACACTTGGACTAATCCCAGTTCTTCCTTTACTCCAGTTACTTCTGGTCAATGTGTGTCAAACATGACACCCACAACTGAAAACCTCCACATTGCAAACCTGTATGTGGTGAGGCATGAACAGCAAGGCATTGCTAACTGAGGGCCTAATGATAAAACTGCCATTACTTTTGGGAAATAACTGACCACAAATGTCAGCTCATCAGCAGCGGCAGGAGCATTCTTGCTGAAGTATAGAATTCTCTGTATTAAGTTTCTGCTTTTCACGCTGTATCATTTTCAAGTGCATGACTTAAAACTGATTACGCCAGACATCTTCCCACATCTTTCGTGTTTTCCCTTCATCAGTGACGCCAGCTTCAACACCTGCCACAAGCTACGTAAGTGTGTAAATTAAAAATGTACGTTGCCTCCTCGGTATTGACCTTCCTCACAGATTATTAGCTGCAGTTATATTCAAGTAAGATGGAACTTCCACATATACAATGCAGCAAAACCTCTGCATCATTTGAAGATTTACTTCTCATTTTATAAGTTGTATTTATTGTGGTTTGTAACTAAATTAGGGTTTGGAATAACTTTTCAAAAATGAACCTTTTCCACACAAATCCGGCCCTAAGTAATAAAGAAGTAAGCAAGGAATAAGAGTCACATTTTTTGTCTGGCTAGATCTCTGTTCCCTGGGAGTTCAGAAGCAAGCGTATGAGTCTGTCAGAAAGCCATTTCTGTGTTATTTCTGCCCAACCTTAAGTAAAAAACTTCTTAAATGAACATATAATGGGAAAACCTGCTCCCACCAGGATATCAAGTCCAGCTTTGTAGACATCAAAGTTCTGTCCAATTCAAATTACTTTGGCATAACTGTCAGAATTGGCTTTGCCATGCTTATTTATTTCAGCCGCGTGGCACTTTTCTCTTATGTTCAGCCCAGTGATGAACCTGGCCAGCCCCACTCACACGTGATTTTCATCCCAGTGCTGAGTGATGTGAGACTCAAGCAAAAACTGCTCTTCTCCAGCTTCTGTGCCTGCCTCGCTCCCTGCTCAAATGTCCAGAGGACATGGACATGAAAGGGGCCCTCAGAATCAGTCACAGAGAGCAATTTTTGATTTTGAAAGAGTTTTCTGAGGGTTTTTTTTTTTACTCTCCCATCTTCATTGTTTTTAATGAGCACATTTTCTGTTCCAGTAATAAGTCAAAGCTCTCTTTAAAGCACAACCTCCTACAAAGGAGGTTTTGAGTAAATAAATAAACTGAAGTACTGGGTTTTGGCATAAAATTCTGACTTTTCTGTGGAATGCCAACACTTCCCACATCTGTAAGGCAACACACATGAAACAGAAGGATCTATTCCTTTCCTTCTGGTCCTCATCCTTCAAAAAAGCCCCACCAAGGCGTTTTCATTTGCAAGAAAACCCTTCCCCTTTCTGTCAGTAGTAAGACTATTGCCCCTTTCAAATGAATAATGAGTTTATATTTACAGGTGGGACCATACGCTTCCCTTCACCTGCTGCTTCAGAGAGTACCTGGTTAGCTACTGCCCTATAAATACCATCAACTTGACTCACAAATATGATGGAAGCAAATGCATTTTAAATGCATATAGGCAGAGTAGCTGGAGGGCTATACAGCTGCAATCCCACTACTCATACTTTTATAGCAGAGCAATTCTGGGCTTCAGCTGCAGCTCCCACCAGCAGTACTTGTACCACAGCTCTATGCTACAGATTAGGGCTGATGGAGATCCCCAAGGGGCAGGTGCCAATTGGAAAACCTCAGTGACTACAACGCTGACCTGTGTCATGATTAAAATCCCAACACCAGTGATGGGAAGGATTTTAAAGGCCTATTTAAATTAAATAGAAATTACATACTTCTCTTGCACTTCTAGGTTTTCTAATTTTATTTTTTTTTAGATAAAGACGTGCTGAGCATATCCAGTATCTGTTTTTCTAGCTGTGGTGCAAGCAGTTAATAATACCAGCTCTTTTTATTCTATGCAAGTGACTGGACTGTGCTGCTGAGTGATCAGCATTACCAAAACATGTAATTCTATTCATGCAAGGGATACCCATCAGCTTTCGTCTACCTGCTTTAGCTAATTGTGCAAGTGAGACAAAGTAAAATTCAAACAGTTCCTGAAAGGAAGAGGCATTCATGAGCAGACCTCTGTAGGGCAGGAGGATGGTATTATTTCTACTTTTCAGCTGACAGAGAGGGCTGCAAAGGACTTATCCAAAGTCACACCAAAGTCTGCGTTTCCCACTAGCCCCTTCCTGACTTGCAATGCTTTGGCAGCTCCGAGTCCTCTGTACAAGGTAATTGTGAACTCCACAAGAAGCCTGTGATTGTCAGCCCTGTTAGGGAGCTGTTACTGATCACTAAATCCAATTTCTAAATAGGTGTATGGAGATGCAGTTGTGTAGAAGGCAGCTCGTCACTGGCACCAGCAGAGAGGAATTTGCTACAAGACAGCAGAGCTAACACACTAAATTGTCAGGGCAGGATGACAATCCACAGGCAGTTATCTCTGCAGAGTTAGGACATTTTATGGGGAAAGCATCCCACTCAAGCCATCCTGGTGGTTAGATGTAAACAAGCTCCTTGCTGACATAGCCAAGGCATGGCAGTGGTTCCCCACTGACTTGATGCCAGAGGACTATGGGACAACCTATGTGGTGGTGCAGCTGCGGGTGGCTGAGTAAATGGGGCCTTAAACCTTCTCAGAAACATGGTGGTTTGTAACTCTGGCTCTCACAGGAGTTCTCTTGACCCCTGATGCTGTGAAATAAACTGCTGGGTAACTCAGATACATGCTTTTAAACAAAATCATGTTTCTGAAGGTTTACTGGCAATACGTGGGGGGAAAAATCCCTTCTTTCCCCACTTCATTTTGGAAAACAGGCTGTTGAAAAAGTTTTCTTCTTAAGTATTTAATATCGATGCTTACAGAAAAAGCAACAGCAGGAAAAGGTTGCCAAGAAATACCATCTTTCAAATCATGGGTGGCGATTACTAGTAAAAGGGAACTTGGTGTTACCCTCTTTTCTAGAAAAAAAAATAATGGGGAAAAAAGATCCAAGAAGCCAGAACTAATTTTATGTCATTAAATTATACTTTTGTCATTACAACAGATGCTAATGGAGTGGCCATAAATCTAGATCCTCAAAGAAAGACAGTAGAGTAAGGCTGGTTTTAAATTACAGAGGGTTTTTTTGCATACAGATGTATTAAAAGACTTCATTCAGCTGTGACTATTTATAGTTTTAAGGTTATCTTGGCAAGAAGTTTATGGCCTTTATATTACCACTAGACAAGTCCAGTTTGGGCAAACATAGCTAAATATTCCAGAGGTCCTCAAGTATATTTATCTTGCACCCATCATCTTCCCACCCACCCCACATACCCCAAACCAGAAAATACCATGCAATGCTGCTAGCAATCTCGACACCTTAGGCACAAAACCTGACACCTCTGGAATATGCTACAGGAGATGTCAATGCTCCTAGCATTTATATAAATGTGGCCAGTTATATTAATGGGTCATTAAGATTTGCCACCTACCTGTTCCTGTTGCAGGGAGCTGTCAGAGGTGTGATGGGCTGAACGTGACAGCATAGCCGCTGTGACTTTTGCTTGCAGAGATCAGTCTGTTGCCTGAAGCCTGAACCCACTTTAAAACTTTCTGCCTGGTTAATGGATTAATTTGTAGCAAGATCTAAAAGTCATGGATTTTCCATGACTTTATTTCGAGTCTAAAATATAAGCTCAATATCTCTAATGCTTGAGACACAGGAAAGATGTGAAACGTGCCTTTTAAAGGGTTTGTCTCTATTCTTTTTGCCGATTGCCGTTTGTTGTTCTGCCACCTTGCTGACCCACACTGCATCTTAGCAACATCCCTGGCAGCCTGCTATAGAGAGATAATACTAATTAGAGTTATCAAGTCCATCTTGATTTTGACATGATGCTGCACACTGCTGTGCAGGCGGGAGACGATACATCTTCCCTCTCTCCGCCCCCCAGATGTAGCACAGCTACAAATGCTCAGCTCAGATCAAGTTATAAAGGAAAAGAGAAGGTCACCAGCCGCTTGCAGCAAATCTCCTGCTGATTCTGTGCCAAAACACTGCTGCTATTCTCCAGAGTAAGCCCAGTTCTCTGCTAGATTTGCCAGCTTATACCTCTTTTCTTACACGGGATCTCAAGTAGTCACGTATTCACAGCGTTTAGAAACTAAATTCATTTTCTGTTGGACCAACTCTGCAAGCCTCATCAGGAAGCGGTGAATGAGCTGGAAATTAAGCTATAAAACACACTATATTCCTGTGTTAGAACAGAGAAATTGACAGGTAACAACAAATACACTCAAAAGTGTTGTAACAATAAATAGAGCTTAGCAGAAAAGGAATATTTTTTTCCTGTTCTCTGGATGTCTGACTTGCTTTGAAAATGCTGCTTTAAGAAACTTCATTAAAAACCAAGAATAAACAGTATCAAAATCTCATCTTTCTTTTCAGAAACCCAAACAAAAGTACAGGATGATTTTAAAGTACAAGAGATTTTGATTTTCCCAGTAATTCTGTTATCCAGTTGTTAATTAGATATCAGCAGCACTTTAGTTATTTCCAGGTTTTTACCTACCTCCCAACCTATGAAAAAAATACATGAAAACAGACATACAAAAATTAATCTTCCTTTTCCCTGTGCAGAGATATTAAAATGGTAATTGCATTCTTTATACCTCTAAAACCTGCTTATATTTCTAGATACTTATCTGAAAGCCAAGTGAAATTGTGTGATAGCTGTTGTTGATGCTACTTACACATTACTGGAAGTTATTGAGATCTGATAATAATCAGTGCATTGTAACAGCTTCACACAGTGAGGCTAAAGTTCATTGGTGCCTTTGATTTCAACACTGAAGGGTGATTGTCTGCACAAATAAACTCCAATTATTAATTTCTAATGTCATACTTACCTTTATTTATTATAGCACAGGAAGAAATTCTGTCATCTCAATGACATCCTCAGCTTGCAACAGAGCAATTTCTTTAAAACTCAGAGCTTAAATACAGACTTCCTCCTCATGAGCAGGTAGGTTATGTGGTCAGATCCCACTTTATTCCTCAATATAATTCACTGCCCCATAGAAATACCTTCTGCTCCTTCTCTCCCTTCCTCCCTTTCTCCCTCCTGAAAGTCCTCAAACTACTATGACGTTGTTGGGGTTGGTTGCTCACCCCTTGTAATGATCAGGTTAAACTGTTTGCTACACGATCATGTCCAGGTTAACTGTTTGCTACACAATCATGTCCAGGTTAACTGTTTGCTACACAATCATGTCTAGGTTAACTGTTTGCTACACAATCATGTCCAGGTTAACTGTTTGCTACACAACCCATGAAAGCACAGGCTTCAAAAAAGTATCTCATAATTCAGGAGAATTTAACAGAAACAAGTCAAAGGTTACACATTGTTGTCTCTTGCTCACTGAGCTTCTGTACATGATGGGTTGGGGGGCATTTTCCACTGCTGGAAGTTGTGACAGGGCTCATGCACCCCACAAGGAACGAGCGGAAGGAAGACGTCCCACTTAACCCACTGCCAGTCCCACGCCTGTGATTTGTGCACCATAGGATGAACTCACCAAAAGAGGAGGTTGGCTGCTCCTGGGAAGGAAGTGGGCAGAAACCAGTTGCTCCTGGGGCATGGGAGTCCACCAGCAAGAGAGCCATGAGAAGACAGCTGCTGCCCTTCAGTGGAAGGAGGCAACACTGATTTCAGCCTTATGAGGCTTCTCAGAAGTACTGTGTGATGTGGGGTGTGATAAAACCAGTCTTCCCTTATGGTTTGGACACAGCACCTTCACACATCAAAGCCTCCTAAAACAGGAAGGATGGTGAGGGGTGATAGGACTTCCTTTTTTTGTTTTTTGGGGCTTTTTTTTTTTTTCCTTTGTTTTGCTTTTAGATCAAGTTATTTGAAGACTTTATTTTCCATAGACTCAAGCATAGAAAGGCTAAGCAAGAGCTATGAACAGCTTAGCTAGAGGCACCTTTCTTACTTGTGATCTGTACAGGCCCTTTAGGAAACACAAGTGTTCTGATTACTCATTCCAGAACCACAACATGTGCTGAAATGGTGAAACAAAAGTTCCAGTAAAAAAAAGGAGGGAACAGAGATCTTTTTGAAACTCAGCATTTTGTACTTAGGAAGAAGTTGTGTCAAAGAGAGAAGGAAGTGAACAGGTTACACTGTTAAAAACTCCTCTAACATTTGGATTTATTTCATTGTCGTTTGGCAAGTTCTCACAATGGCCAGCTTCAAATGCCCTAGAGTAATTGCAAAAGAAACCCCATTAAGAGACCCTGATGAGGGAAACTATTAAAATTGAATATACAATTTCTCTACCGCATTTTTGCAGCAAATAATATAGTTCCACAATGTTTTTCTCCTTTCACTGCAAGTGTGAATTACAGTCCTATAAATTCACCCTTACTGTCTATTAAATTAAATAAACATTGTCTGAGTGCATTAGGAAGAGACAGAAAACAATTCAATACCAGGGCTAGTTACTGAGGAGGCTTTTTAATGAACATAAATTGATGTAATTAAAATAAATCTGCTTTTCACGTTTCTTGAGAAGATGCCCTGCAGCCATTCCTGTAGAGCACTACAGCAGAATAAACACTGCCTATGTTACTATCTTTCCTCAGATTAAATGGAAGCTTCCTGCTTTCTGGGGTTTCAGAGATGAGTAAGGCTGGAAGATGCTGCCTACTTAAATGGTTGTTAAAAGAACGTGAAAGAAAACATCAAAATTCAGCTTTTTTTGTTAAATTCTGCTTCCCCTCCTCCAGCATCACTTTCTTTTTACAGAAGGAAATGAGTAAACAAAAGTGCCTTTCAATATCACTTTTCATAAGCTGTTGGTAAATAGTTCTATCTCCTATGAATTCCACACTTGGAAGGTTGGTTTGCAAGCTGCGATAGTTGTATGTTAGGACCACATTCAAAACCAGTGACGCAGGGTTAGAAAAGTATTTTTCTGTTACATGATCTTCTTCGCCCTCTTTCTTTATGTCCTTAAGATAATGACGGAAGGATCACCAACAGTTTTAGCTGCTTAAGGATAGGAGGTATGAGTTATCCCCAGACCAGCCAATACCAGGTATGTCTATCAATAAACCATAGAGAGCTGAGGAAAGCAGAGAGCTAAAGAAGCTCAGTTGGAATACATTAGATAATTTTACACTGATTGAGATTAATAAAAAAATTATCAAAAATCCTTGGCATTTGAGTGCTACACTCTGATGGTGATGATGCCTAATGCAGAGGCGTGTGCATACCTGGGGTCCCTGTTTTAAACTGCTCTGATCTCACCCCACAAGGAAGCTGTGAATATAGGTCGTACTGACAAAATGACGGTTACTGATCATCATACTGATCATCACTGCACAGTCCAGTTCTCAAGATTGCTCTGCAAAGAGCATTTGGGTTTAGAGCATAGATAAGGCATAAAAAAAAATATCTTCTATCTGACAGAACCACCATTCTTCCCCTTACCTTCACTTGGGTTCATTCAGGTTCTCAAGATGAAGTCCTACTGTTTCTGTCAGATAAATTGTCCAAATCAACTTCCCTTTCAGGAGTTCTCCTTCACATGGCAAAATTATTGTGGCTGGAAAAGAGAGAAAGGGTATTTCTTGTGTGCAACAGTGTCATTGACAATTAGTGCCTTTAGCATACCCTCTACAGCGAGAAGAGATTCACTCTGTGGATAAATAAAGAGCTTAGGTCTCCAGGCTGTTAGCCTTTAGCAAACAATAAATGCATGCAACACTGTAGAAGGGAATAGAAATCAGAACAGCAACTTGAAGGGCTCTTTTTATAACGTAAAGTATGTTTATCTCCAGGAAAAGAAGGCCCAGGAGTTAGCGAACACCACAGAATTCCCACACACCATGGCTTTGTCTATAGCTCTTAGAAAGGCAAAACATGCTTGAATGGAGGTCAGTGTTCTTAACGCTAGAGACCTGCATGCTTAGAGAAAGACAATCACAGCACATCATTTCTCCTGAGGCAGTACAAAGTACTCTTTCTTATAATTGCAAGCATAAGATTTAAAAACATTTCTATTGCCTTAATGAGTCATGTTGCAAACTGGCAGCATACCAACCACTGGCTTAGGCTGTGTGGCACATGTAAAGTCCTTAATTCTCAATGTACATGTCTCTCCACCCTTGGAAGATAGTGGCTTTGATAAGGGCTGGGAAGCATGGGAGTTCATTTACAGAATGCTTTTAGGGTAAGGCAGTTCTTCTCTTTTTAGTGTATAAATCTTTCCCTTTCCCCCTCCCCCCCCCTCTCTGATTTTTCAAGGTTATTATCTCAGTGCTTTTTCCTTAGTACCAATTCCTCAGAACTGGAGTGCACAATGACTNNNNGCAGGGACGCAGAGAGAGCTACCACTCGGAGCCTCCTCCCTGGAGAAGCTTCACAATACTGCCTATTATTTAGGAACTTGAAATGCTGGCTTAATAGCACACATCTCTTAAACATCCCTTTCTTTCATTTGTTCACCTCAGGGAAAAAGCCAAGGATAGGTATCTCCACTCCTGTTATGCCATCCTCCCCGCTGGCAAGGTGCATGAAAGCAAGGGGGCTGCCAATCTCCACATTGTAGCTGTGACTCCTGACACTGCTGTTCAGCAGATTGAAGTGGTGGGCTTCAAAGCTCAGTACCAAGTTGCATTCACCCACCAGTGAAAGCCCTGAAAATGGTGAGAAAAACACAGCATATCTTAGGAGGGTATTAGAGTTGGAAGTGTTTTCCTTAGTCATGATCAACCCTCTACCTATAAAATCAGAGGTGGAGTGCAGGGGAGAAGACACTCCAGATGCTTTGACTGTTCTAGGATGGGGTCAAAAGCATCTCTGCTGATGTTTAGTAGAGGAATTTCTTAGTAGAAGTAAACCCTCATTAGCAGAACTCTCTTACCGCAGTTAAAGTTGGCCATCCTTCCTTGCACTCCCACACAGTATTTATTCAGCACAAAAGGATAGACACCAGGGACATACAAAGTTCTGCAAGGAAATCTTCTGTCATTGAAGACAGTGTCTTGCAGGCTGACAACAGGATACATGGTCATTACATGGCATTGGCAAGCCCTCAAACCAACCTACCAGTCATTTAAATCTGACTGTGTTATCTATTGCTCCTTCTAAATTTCTCTCCTCCAAAACCCAGGGCAGGTGAAATCCAGTAGCATGCACTGACTCACAAATAGCTATTCATTTTCAAGAAATCTTTCACCTGAATCTTTTGTTAGAAGCTTCTAAAGAAAACACTGGGTAACAGAAAGTGTAGATGAAGTGACAAGTTGAGCTGATAGCATACAATAAACAATGTCTGGGGCTTCAGTATGCCATAGTTTGTTTGGATGAACAGGATAATGACGTGAGCCTAGCAGCGGTTCAGGATTACAGGCTACTACTCAGTTGTAGGAGATTCACCATGTGATGCTGAGCGTGTCTCCTTGCCTCTCTTTTTTTCCTCTCCTTGACACATTTGCTTCTACATTAGCCATCTGCAAAAGAAGGTCCTCAGAAGAAAGCCTGTGTTCCATCGACTTCTCCATCTCTGTTCTGGCCCTGGCACCATAGAAATTAGTGCCATAGAAATTGCATTTCTAGCAATTGTCTTAAAGTGCATACGATTATAATTCATAGTAGTTATAAGAACAGAAATAATTACCAGGTTTATGGTCTTTTGGCATGTATAGCAATTTGTTGCAGTTCAGACATTATTCATGTTAAGTCCAAGATCATAATGGTAACATCCAATGAATGTGATGACTAAACACTCCGGTTGACTGGTTACAGCAAAAAATGTTGTTTACAAG
>JAVHNF010064162.1:3571-18579 GCA_034783455.1 Micropsitta finschii
ATATCACCCAAGGCTATGTCCAACCTGGCCTTGAACACTGCCAGGAATGGAGCATTTACCACTTCTCTGGGCAGTCTGTTCCAGTGCCTCACCACCCTCACAGTAAAGAACTTCTTCCTTATATCTAACCCGAACTTCCCCTGTTTAAGTTTGAACCTGTTACCCCTTGTCCTACCACTACAGTCCCTGATGAAGAGTAAACATTTCAAAAGCCATGGTTACAACAGCAGATTTCATCATCACTGCTCTTATTGTCAAGGTATTTACAGCAGCCACCATTTCTTCAAAGGACTTGTAGAGGAAAACCCAGGTCACCAATTCTTGGTCCTCCTCCTCCTGTAACTGATCAGGCTCTTGAGACCAATGAGAGATGTTGGCCCACGCTTGTTATTCACATAGTATTTACTGATGCATGCAGAAGGTTTATTCCATCTCAACTATGCCTCTGCTTAAAAGATACCTGAACCTGATCCTCAAAAAAGTGACTTTTTATAACCTACAGACAGTCAAATAACCAGAAAGGAATAAAATCCCACCTTATATAAGTGGCTAAACTCATCAGGACCTTGTCCTGTATCAGGCGTTTTCACACCAATGAGCTAAATCCACTAAACCATACAGAACCAGACAGCAGTGGTTAACACTTTTACTGACTGCTGTGGAAGTCAATGATTGCGTCAGTACTATGCAGAAATCCCTCTTGGTTTGGAAGCAGGTGTTACTTTGGACATATTTTTGATGTCTGTATATCACAAGTGAACAACTTGCATAATGACACCGACAGCAAACAACTCTAATATTCCCCACAAGAACAGGGCAGCAGTCATACCTTACCCCATGTCTTTCAAATCTGACCCACAGACTTCATCTGAACACTGCATCCAGCACAATGGCAAATATGCAGAGCTTCCTGAGCCATCCATCGTCACAGTGAATGATTGTGGGTTTTTTTGCAAATACGACTGGCCACAGCTCAAAGGAGCTTTTCTATGCTTTTGATCTCTACAAACACAAAGGACTGAGCAGCATGTGGCCAGGAAAAGCTGTGTCCAGTGAGATGTTATGAAAACTTCTGCCTGTAGAGTCAGTAAAAAAGGAAGGTAAGCTCTTCCACAACACAGTACGAAACTATTTTTATGAGAATTAAGCTTCATATATTTGGAAACTGTAACTTGCATTCATCCATTCCTGTTCTCAAAATCCTGTAAATTCCATGACATTTCAAAAAGAAAGCATAGGTACACAAGGCTATTTTGCACACCTCACCAAGCTTACATGTGACTGCATGCAGAAGCTAACAGTACTCTCACATGCTAAGAGTGAGCATGAATAAATTATTCCTTAGGCATAATGCCTAGAAAAATGAAAGAAGAGTTTTCCAAGAAAACTTCTAGAAAAATTCATATAAATATTGTTAGTGAAGTGTAGAGTTCTAAGTATGCACTTTCTCTCATGCCTTAGGATGACTTCAGATCTTAATTTCTTCCACAGATGCATTTCTTTGCCAGGTTCTGACAAGGCTGTTCATAAGCCCAAAGACTGCAGTGCAGAAAAGGTTTGTGCCTTCCTCTATAAAACATACTAAATGGACTGCATTTAGTTGGTCTTTCATTTTCCAGTCTGATTTTACTTTGCAGTAAAATCATGGCAGTAGAGACAAGCAGAACAGTTTCCCGTGAGCATCTAGACTAGCCTGCACCCCAAGAAGCTGGGTTACAGATTGTTTCTATACAGATATTTTATGTGGTCTTAAATATATCAGTAACTAGTGTACCAGCTTCACAGATGAGTCACCCCAAAGTTGTCACATATGCTGCTAGTAAGCTGTATCTGCTAAGGCTGAAGTTTACCACTTTGAGTCACTGCACACTCTTACATGTTTGCCCACACATCTAAGAAGACTGAACTGACAAACAGCAATTCCAAGCGTAAGTACTTCTGCAATCCTGCATTTTTACCAAACTCCTGAAGCCTTACATGGAAAAAGCCTTTCTACAACATGGAGTGGTTTTTGTCGTCCTGCCCTGAACTCTCCCCCCCCCCCAGTATTATTTCCATGTTCTCCCCAAACTCTGAGAATCAGAACTGGACACAAATTCCAGCATAAGTTTACCAGTCCTGACTACAGTAACAAACAGCATTCCTCCTTTCTACTTGGCAATCCTGCTAAAGCATATGAGGATCCCATCGAGAGGCTCTTTGCCAGAACTGATGAGCAAGACAGCTTCTGCTGAAGAAGTTTCAACTACTTTCCCACCCCATGATAATCTCTGGATCACTGTTTGAGTCTGCTTCTTACACTGTATGCACAAACTTACATTCTTTCCTCTCATTTACATTGCTTTTATTTGGTTGGAGAAGAGCTACAAAGAAGTATGGATAATCTTTAGAAAGGAGATAAAAAACAGACAAGGAGATAAATGGAATAATCCATTCAGCCATGAAGACATCCCATAAAAGTTGCATGAGAGTATGCTCTTGAGTCAAAAAGTGGAAAGCCTTCAGTCCTGCTGTCCATCTTGGGAACTGCGTGGGAAACCACCACACCAATGCAACAGATTCCACAGCATCATTCCACAGCATTAAATTCAGAAGTGACAACTAATCTTTAAAAAAGTTATTAGCTGCTGCTGGTGGTAATTAGAAAGAAAGTGTTCCTTCATCCCAGCATCCCAGCATTCTTGTATGCACTCATAGCTGAACCAATTCAGACTTCTTGGGGAATCTACACACCCATTTTATTAATTGCTTTTAGTCACAAGCATTTACTGTCACCTTCAGTACAGACTGGAACTTTATTCTAAGGGAATAGATTGTATCTTGGAAATGAAAACAGTCAGGAGGAGTGTAACACATGGACTTACCCTGTCCAGCTAAGGTCCATCAGATATTTATCTGTAAAAGCCAAAGGGCAAACTAAAAACTACATTACATTATCTTTTCATTTGCTTCTTTTTGCAATGTGGGTTGCACAAGCATGAAAATATAAACAGCATGATTCTCCCTTATCAGTGACCTGTATCCAAGTTTTATTCAGAGGCCAGAACCAGGTTTCCCAGCATCATCTCTGACTAACTTTACAGACACTAGATTATCCTATAAGCACTGCTGCTGGGAGAACAGTCTGGACAAGAGCAAAAGCCTTTGTTTACGCACACGTTGCTTCTTCACTAACAAGGAAATAACTCTAATATAAGTAACAAAATAGCTTGGCATAAACACATCCATGCACATATGTATACATGCATAATACATAGGGCTTTAAGTTCAGAATCGCAGAGAACCTTCAGGTGGGAACTATTAGAACGAGATAATCAGAAAATTAGGACTATTTGCCAGCTTCTGGCTGCAACATCTTCAAGCAGTTTCTGCATTAAAGCTCAAAAACTTGAGGTCTATCAAGTATAGGTGCTTGGAGTCTGACTCAGGCTTTAGCCATGCAGTAAGATACAGTTTTCACTGCTGGGTCACTAGTTTGGCCCAAGACAAGAAACAAACTGGCTCTAGAAGAAATTATGTTTCACCTTTAGGTCACTGTTTTGGATCGACTACAGGTAAGTACTAGCTCAATGTCATCACCATCAGACAGCTGTGACAGTCTGATGAAAAATGAATTTGCCAACTTACCAGTTTCACTACAAACTGCAATATCTGCATAATCAATGACCTTCACAACAGCTTTAGAAATTCAGCAAAGGACTAAATAGGAGCCTGAGTTTCCATGCTTACTGACTGGATGTGGAGTCTCCAGATCAAAGCTGAAATACACCAATAGGCCAGCAGAACAGCTTGTACCAGTACTGTTTGTGCTGGATGGTCCAAGGACAAGAGGAAAGAGACCATGGATTGCCAAGATCTCAGCTTGCTGCCTTACAATAACACTAAAATCTATTTAAAAAGTACAGTCTGTTATTAGCAAATATTTTCCTAACTACAGATGTAAGTAGAAGGCACAGTTGTTTGTGTCAATATCCTGAAAGCACCAAAATTCTTTTCATCTAGTCTATATTAGGTGTTAGGAAAACGTTAATGTTGACCATGAGGTGGGATTTAAAACACACTCTTTAAATACACCTTGGTTACATCTGGTTAGTTACAGTAAGTTCATCACTGACATTGCACTCAGTTACTTTTTCAAGGAATGTCAGCATTTGAGGGCTATGACTTACTGGTAATTCAATGTTATCCTGGGATTAACATGAGAGGGGAGAAGAGGACTGAGAGTTATGAGGGGATGTGTACTGTAAGAGATTTAGCAGGCCAAGGTTCTCAATAGGCCAAAATTCACAGTGTCCTAGGTTTGGATGTATGCTATTAATCACTAGCTGAAGCATACTAACAAAAGTAGCTTTTCCATGAAAAAAGCCATTGCTCATTTCTAGAGGAACAGAATTATTCCATGTGCAGCGTTCAGAATTTTGAAAGAAAAAACAACAAAATAAACAAACAAACAAACAACAAGAAAAACCCAAAACAATTTCTTCAAGTTCTGTTCAAAATAATCTAAAATCAGCCAGAGGGCCCCAGAATAGAAAATATTTTTCTCCTCCTGTCTTCAGGCAGTCCTATTCCATCTCAAAATTTATTAATTATGTACAAACCTGAGCTGGCAGAAAGGATAATCTTCAAACCATCAGCACATTTAACAGCAACAAAATAAGTAGATTTATAGTTAAGGAATTAGGTACTAGGACAGTAAGATCCCTGTCTTTTGAAAGAGCCGCTAGTTAATATATCAAATACATATTAGAGATTCATCAAAATGTGTAACCATGCATATAGTTCAATAAATAGGAATAACAAATGTGGCATAACAAAGCAGAGAATATTCAGAAAATGATAGTAAGAAAGAAAAAGTACAAAACAGACCAAAAAAGTATCATCATAGGCTCACAGGATACTTCAAGTTGGAAGAAACCTCAGGGGGTCTCTAGTCGCACCTCCTACCCAAAGCTGGGACAGCTATGTTACTGAGCAGGTTACTCAGGTATTTGTCCACCCAGGTTTTGAAAACTGCCAATAATATAGACAGCACAACTGCACTGGGCAACCTGTAGTCAGAGTGTGGATGAAAAGAAAGAAACAGACAAGCAGAAAAGACCTGGAAGTGATACTAATGACTGTCATAGAAAGAAAAAGGATAAGGGAAAAAAGTAAAGGTCTTTTTAAAAGAAGACAAAAAAATGCAGGAAAATGTTTTTACTACTTGAGCTTATCCAGGAGCCTAATGGCAAAGGCTTGATTCCTAAAGCCTTGATTTTCTAAACCAAAAAACCGACAAAAACCCAAAACAAACCAGAAAAACCTAATGGTCTTTAAGCCATCTCAACATAGACTCCAGAACCTGAGTAACCAAATCACCAGCTGCTTTCCAACAGGTAGGATGCAGCCAAGCCTGCTGAGCAGTGTTTGACACATTTCTGCTAAAATTTTGAGGATAAACAGTGAACACTGTAGTTCTGTCAGATTAGAAGCTGCCTGAGAGCCCTCCAACTAAACACATCTACCATATGGCTGCTTTAAGGCTTTCCTTTGCAAGGATTTGGGAAATGGCAGGAAAAGCATGGCATGGGCATTTTTAGTGGCTGTTGGATTAAGAGATTTGGATAAATATTTTGTTTTGTTTCCTTGCCTATTTGCTCTGCTACAACCATTCTGACTCCAGAACTTGTGAGAACAGGACATCTCTAGTGTCACTTGGAGACAGGGCAGAAGAAGGATATTGTATTAATAACCCCTCTGTTGCCACTACATGGTCAAGTGAGATGAAGATAAAAATGGCCAAAGAAAATTATCATCCTTTATTCTATTCCCTAATAGTAAGCAGATGCTCAGGGCTATAAAACCTTAGACAGTAAAGGCATAATCCTTGGTCTGAAGAGTTTATACTGTCCAGCACCAGCCAGGGCACCGCATGATTCTACAAGACTGAGAGGTAAAAAAAATTTTTCCTTTTGGGCCCTCCAGTCTTTTTTAACTGACATGGGTTGGGATAGCTCGGCCCTGATTTAGTATTTGAAAGGCCTATGTGTCAACAACAGCATGACTGCATGTATGGAATTGTGGTTCTGGAAATGGAGATAAAACTGGAAGGGCAGTAGAAGCAGTCTAGGCTTTCTTCTGCAGTTAGCTATGATGGAGTATGCCGTGTAATATTTTGATCATCACTGTGCTCACTCCACAACAGAAAGCACACAGAGATAACATTGAAATCTATGCCTGTCATCTTTTTAAGACAACAATGCTGAAGTCAGCAAAACCATTTTAGCATTCAAAGTAAGTAATCAGGTGATGACAGGAAGCCACATCTGAGCATCTGAACTGAGAAAACCCCACAGAGCTTCAAGTGCCCATGACGCAGTCTTTTCCAATCGAGTGTAAATAGGACATGTCATCTCACCCAACACCCCAGACCACAATGTTTTGAAGCTACCAAAGGAGGAAACCACACTGCAAAGAGGAAGCGACAAATTCTGTTTTAAAAAGCTTGCAGGTTTAAACCAACTTTATCGTAACCAGAAACAGCTATTAAATTCTGAAGCAATAACACATCATTAGCAATTAAGCTGCTGAAACTGGGCAGCAAGCTCTCAAACGTTTTCAATGGCACCATTGAGTGTAGGGATTGCTCACCACTATGTGCAAGGCAACCACTGGTAGGCAATTGTTTATGGCAGTGATTTAGAATATGGCATGCCACTACCACAGGTACATGTGCAAAATGCAAGACAAACACCACATAATTTCATATGTAGCTAAGAAGCCAGGCCAACAGGTAAACAGTTTTATTTTTGTTTTATTCTTCTCTGGTTTTGCAAAAGGAAAACCTTGCAAAACATTTTTTGGGTGGGAAGGTACAAGAATGGTAAGAGAGAGAAAAAAAAAAGAAACACACAGACAATAACCTTGATACTTTGTGTAGCATGTAGCTAGTTTTGATTAACCTCAGCCTCATCATCTCTCTTGTCTTGAGGATTTTTATTTTATCAGCACAAACACATCTCCACAGAACACGTCACTTCTGATAAAATGCGTTTTTTGTTAAAACCATGGCTGTCACAAAAATTTTTCAGCACAATCAAAATAAGAAAAACATTATCACGTTGAAGTGCACTGAAAATCCATAGCTTTAGAGACACAGCAAGTTATATTCATTTATTTATTTGAAACGCATACAATTCAAAACTTCACTACATCAAACTGCAGGTGAATTTCTACCACTTTAAATATGGATGTAAAAGAACAACTACCAAATCCTGGTCTGAATTCAAAACTGCCCTAAATTGCACAAGCTGAGCTGCCCTATTACGTGCCATTTGACTTGCTCATGATTACTATTCCGCCAGCTAGACACAAATACTTTCTTATAACGAGTGAGGAAAGCAAGGTATCCCTACCTAAGGGAAACCCACAGCTCATTAAAGTAAGTTTTCCAAGTCTTCCACACAGTCAGAATGGTATGAAGGTGATACAGCGTCCTCTCAACCCAGTAGTATAGTATCTTCCAACCCAGACAAAAAGACACTTTCATTTTAACAGAAGGCAGGTTCACCTCAGGAAATATCTATGCTGTGCATGTTAAATACTAGAAAAATTACCCTGTGCTGACCTCTCTGCCTCTGTGACTCATCTGCTGCTGGAACCCTCTGGATCCCAGCAGCTCATTTCACGCTAGCTCACATGACCATCACAGGGGTGACTAAGCAGCAGATGCACCCTCAGGAAACGGAGAACTGGGCAGCTGTTGACCATAAACCAAGACAATGAACTCTAGGGATGTGAAGCACTTGACACATTGATCCCATGTGGTTCAGAGTTATCTCATGCTAACCTGGAGAACAATAATGTGACCAGTCTTCACTAGTTTGTGTTATTGCGGTTGAACAGTCATCAGAACAAACTAGAAGCTCCAAGGATTGTGGGGGTTTTGGCATTTAACCTGAATCCACTATGAACTTTCCTCTTGAGATTAAGATTTGTCCACTGACAGGCTCAATATTAGCTTGAAGGCAGAGAAGTTTATCCTAAACTTCATTCCAACTGAACACTAACAGGAAAAGGTTTACAGACTTTTAAAACTTAATAAAAATTGCAGATCTATCTTCTTAATCACTTCTCTTTCAGTGGGTACCAGTTTTCAGTGGGTACCAAGTTAACAGCATTCACTAACTCTTAAACACGACAGCCACTGTTTCAACTCTTAAAATAGAACATCATCAGTTTAAAGTTAAAAACAGGGGGAACAGCAAGGAGGAAGCAAGTTGTATGGGACCTGGGAAAGATCATTCAGCAGCAGATGACTGGACCCAGGAATTTGGTACTCAGCGCATATCTCACTGCAGTTGAGATGTATAGGCCAAGGGCAGGCAGAATGTCCTACTTCCTAGCATAAACAACAATAACTGAAAAACATGGCAGCTCAGGCTTCAGCACAAATGAATTTATCAAATCCTGCCAACTAGGATATCCTGCTGAAATGCATGCTGTCGTTTCTTGTGATCAAGCATTACCTGAGCTCAGTAACCACAAGTTATCACAGTCAGTTCCTACAAAAAGTCTCTAGTTGGTGCACATTAAAACCCCTCCACATAAAGAACAAACATACAGCAACTGAAGATCACTGCAGACTTGCTTCAAAATCTCAATGAAAACACCACTGCAAATGCAGACCAAGAGATACTTCAGACACAGAATGAATCTTACTGGAGGGATCTGGTAAAATATGGGAATTTATGTAGCTCTACTCTCAATATATTTGAAAAAACAGCACTCAACTCCTATATAGTATATGGTTCCAGAATGCCCTAGTGCCAAAAGCTCCAACCAATTAAAATACGATTTTGGATTCAGATTGGTTATCAGTAATTTTAGTTAAGAACCATCCTGCATCATTTACAGTTTTTCCTTAGACCCAGATGACAAAAATCCAGCCTACTGCTTTGCTAAGCAAAACCAACAAACAATGAAATTTGATAAGAAGTTGAAAATCTACCATCTAAAAAAAGGAATTAATATGAAAAGATAAGCAAGGGTAACAAAAAAGATTTGATGAAATCAGATATTTTAAGAACTCAAGAATGTATTTATTTTGTGTGTAAGACACTAAGATTTGTTTCCCTTCCTTCAAAGCTAAAGGGGCGTAGCTGTTGAAGCCTGAAATTGTAGATCCATACCCTTTTGCTTTTAAATTAAACAAATGATCTCACAAGTTTTGGTGCAGTTTTTGACTCCAGGGAAACTATGCCATTAAAAGAGTGCCAGAAACATATTTAACTGATGCATGTTCCAAAAAAGCTCAAAAGAATGCATACATACCACATATAGATTTCAAGGAAATTACTGAAAAGCCACAGAGCTTCAACAGAACGTGATATGTGAGACATGGCATATGAAAGACATATCAAAAAGGCAAATTCAGTTCAGGAGATACTAATCTGATTACCTAAGAGGTACTATGAATCGGATATGCTCCTTTGTGCACCATATCCAACCTGGACAGATGAAGGAGACTTTATGCTCCATTTTCTGACATGTAATTAGTGTTTAAGGGATGATCAAGTTACAGATACAAAAGTTCAAACAATTTTTTCATTTAGGAGTGGCACGTACAGCAAGCAACCTAAACCATAAGATTTTCTAACTTTATTTCGTTGCATGGCTTACACACTCCACAAATTGACTTCGCTGTTCTCATCCCCAGGTGAATGTTTTCTGTGCACCTGCCTGACAGAAAACCAGCTCAGCAACATCTCTAAATAAAGCACTCCACATACAGTCCTGAAACAAGACTTGCACAGACTGAATTCAGGCTAATTTTATACAATACAGTTTTTTATCCAAATTATAAGCAACTGTCATATTTTTATGCACAATCTCCCTCTCTCCTTTCTACCACCACTGGCAATTTTCAGGATCTATTGACTAAGAAGAATAAAAAAAAGATCAGCTGTTGCAGGCTCTTCCCCTTGTCAGATTCATGTAGTGATGCCAACAGTCCAAATTTCATGACTGTAAATTATGAAGTCTAGCCTTGGACTAGTAAGTTAGTTAGCTATTAAAATGTTAGTATTTTACATTATGACAATTAGTGCATTCAAAAAACAAATATGAAATCTGCTTTTGTTATTGTTTATAAACTCTATTTAAGATTGCAGCAGAGCAAAGCTTAAAAATCTGACCTCAAATTAGGACAAATGTAATGGCATTTTATATTTAAAGGCTGCCTATCAAAGCATGCCTATCAAAGACCCTAGGCTTTGCAGACCACAGCAGCAATCACAAGGTCACCTTTTCTTTATTTCTCCATCAGCATCCCGCATCTGTAAGATTGCGCTCTTATCTATGAGTATATGAGTAACAGAATTAGTTTTATAAAATACAGGGGAAGACTTACCCCACCTCCACTAGCACTGTCCTATACAGCTTTTAGTTACTTTGAATCTAACTTTTAATTATTTCAGCAGAGACAGACAGTTATCAATCCCTGCATTAAGGCAAGCAGAGTTCAGGCAGAGCTATTTTGGAAAGGGTGGCCTGGGAGAAACAGCAAAATGGAGAGGCAGAGAGGCAGAAGTTGCAGCTGGTACATATCCAGCAATGGCCAAACCAGCTGCACCTTGAGGGAGCCGGGGCTTGGTGCCAGCCAATTGACAGGGAATTAAGATGAAGAGTCCATGAAGAAAGGCTGAGGCAGCGTGGGAGGACTATGACCTTTTGATCTCCGAGATGTTCCTGATGTACCAAAGTGACATGTCAGCTCTAAAAGGCTGCACTCTCAAACTGGTGGCGGGGGCCTACAAATTACTGTGAGATCTGAAGGCATTTGTTGTGATGATCCTAGCCTGGATGGGGCATATCAGCGCTTCCCCAGCAGAACTATCTGACAATCTATCCCACCGATTCCCAAAGCAGGGGTTGTAACCTCCAGCAGGGTCACAGCCACACAGAATGGGGTCACAGGCCTGACAGAGATGTGATTGTTTATGTTAGTATTTAGGGTCGTAGGCTTGGCTGGGGTGAGCTCACCACCAGAAACAGCGGCACAAACAGAAACCATTTGGGAACAGCTGATCTAACAGATTTCATGCTCAGAAACAACTTCTTGATATTCAGATAAAATGTGCCCAAACTACTCCCCTAAAGATCAGCCAAAGATTTGCCAGCCTAAAATCCCCTAAAGATTTGCCAGCCTCAAACAGCTACCCTGCTAGGCATAAGACTGGTGCAATTTACTCCCAAAGAATCAGTGCTGCTTACCCAGTAGTAGCATCTGCTTCGGAGTTTGCTTTGTCCTGACAAATTTTCCATTGTTAACGGTGGATCTATTCATAATTGAGCCACTGTCTTTTATACCCTTCCTCAGAAGAGAGATGTACCTAGTTAAGCACCAGCTCAGGCAGCAATCTTCTGCAGACTGCAGATTGCATGGGATACTGGAGCAACAGAAGGACATTTTAGTAGAGTAGAAATTAATATAAACAAAGCCTCCCTTTAGTTTTAAGACCCAGGCATTTGCTCTTTCTACCATTTCTTCATCCATTTTTCTGTACTGCACTTTGACCACTTGGGTTACTCTCCTCTGAATGCTCTTTCATTTTTCAGTATAACTGATCTTATGAGAAGACAAGCAGAATCTAGATTAGATGAATTTTGCCCATCTGGTGCATGCAAAATCTGCTCATACTCAAGCTGCCTATTTTCATTAAATTCAGTGATAACACAGCAACCATATACTGTCTTTTTATTATCATGTTATGTTTGGGTTTGAATGTAACATTTTAGGAGCAGACCATCACCAGGAAGAAGTTTATTCACATGCCAGAGCAGCAAGCTTCAACCTCCGAAGAAGGCTAATAGGTGATAAAGCTGCCATCGTTTAAGACAATAAATCATTATAAAAATAATAAAGCAGGAAATACACACAAACTGAGCAGAACACCAATGTGCTCTTTTCACAATTAAAGGGGAATCATCAATCACAGAGGCTGCCTGAGATTAACAAGGAGTCGCTTTTTCAAACATCCTGCAGTAAAACCAGAGGAAACCCAGCTGGCACTGTAACTAGAACATAAGCATCAGACTCTGAAATCATCCTCCATCCTCTTGGCCTTGCTTTCCCTTTTGCCATAACACCTGTACCTAGGGTCATACCTAAGCAGTTCAAGTTCTGCAGGTGACCCATATGCTTTGTGTAATGCCACAAGCCAAATACAATTCCACACTGACATTTTCCCATGTATAGAAATCCTTCTGATCCCTCCCAGTATCAAGAGAGATCCACCGCTGGTACTATAAACTCCAGAAGAAATGGGACTGAATGCTACTGAATGACAAAGATTCTATTAATTTTTTTTCCTCAGCCTTATTTCCCCAATCTGTTTGTACAGATTTAAGAATAACCCACAGTAAGTTAAGACAGAATTTAATAGGTCATAGTGCATGGGGACAAATGGTGTTTAGCTCTTTACTACTCCTGAATTAATTTTTTACATTTGTAATTTGAAAGATAAGTTAGTTTGGAGCAGTTCCACCAACACTGGGGTACAATGTAGGGCTGCAGAAGAATTTCAGAGCCAAACTATGTCTCATTTTTTGATTTAAACCACGGATTAGCAGGACCACAGTAAAATGCAGGCTGAGCTTTTTTATTGTCCACAGGATGAGAAGCAAGGGCAAAGGAGAAAAAAATACTATGATTCTTTAATCTGTTATTTAACAAGGTCTCTTAATACTGCTTTTATGGTAAACAAGTCTAAATTCCAATATATAAGAGAACATAGTCTCTACCCACACTGAAATATGAGTTAATCTTATTTTTAAACATTTTTGGGCATAAGGAGATGACCAGTTGCAATACTGCTACAGTGCTTTACAGCCATATGCCACTGACTGAAACTCAGTGACTGCCCCATGTATACTCTCAGCTTACGCAGTTAAAGGAAAACAGGAATAAATCAGTGTTGGTAGCAGGATTCAAGTAAACCCATTTTACTTTGCACTGGAAAGTGCAACACATATTCTGTTGCACTTTTTCTCAGCTGAAGGAAGTTACCAGCTAAGAGGTGATAACTCCTCACCACTCAGCTATGACTGTAAGCACTTCTGTTATCATGCCTCTGGATTATATAGATTAGCGATTCCCAGAAAATGTACCTGAAGGGCTTTTGGATTACAAATTGTTGATTAATGATTGTAAGTCATATCACATCTTCAGAAAGAAACCACAACAAAGCAGTAAAACTTTGTATTCTATCATCGTGGCAATTAGGAAATGAGGAATGGAGATTCTCTTAAACTGACACATAGAGGCCTTTGAATGCTTCTGCTGACAGTTTTCAACCCTTTCATAGTTTAGATCAAGTTATTATGCATATGTCATTCAGCCTGAAACTTCCATAGACATGTACAGTCTCTGTAACACTTTCACTGAGAGATTTACCATTTGATTAAAAAGCCGTTAAAATTTGGCTGGAGGTTATTATGTCACTACTTCCCACTTGTTGAAATATAGCATCAAAATTAGTACAGGCTGACATGACCACTGTTATCACAAAATCTAACTGCTCCATACACCACCGCAACCCTGCATCACGCAGAAACAATCACAGTATCATTTCCCCTAATGGTTAATATCATTTGTTTCAGGCCTGTAATGATGATGCACTTCCTTCAGGCTTTCTCAACAGCCAGAAGGGCTTTTTTTTATCTTCCACTGAAGCACTGGGGTGCAGCCTTCACTACTCGTAGGAGGACAAAGTTATCAGAAACATGAACATAGTATAAGCACAAGAGAAAAAAAAACGTGCTCTGAAGAGCATCCTTTCCCCCTCCAACACGTACTGGTGAGTTTTATCATGGTTTTATCTCCCTCTGGTGAGATCCCACCTGGAGTACTGCATCCAGCTCTAGAGTCCTCAGTACATGAAAGACATGGACCTGTTGGAGATGGTCCAGAGGAGGGCCACAAAAATAGAGGGCTGAAGCACATCCCCTGCAAGGAAAGGTTGAGAAAGTTGGGGTTGTTCAGCCTGGAGAAGAGAGGGCTCTGGAGAAACATTACTGAAGCCTTCCAGTTCCTAAAAGGGGCCTACAAGAAAGACGGGGACAGACTTTATAGCACGACCAGTTGCAATAGGATGAGGAGTAATGGTTTTGAACTAAAGAGGGGAGATTCAGGCTGGGCATGAGGAAAACAGTTTTTACAAGTGGGGTAAAACACTGTTACAGGTTGCCCAGAGAGGTGGTGGATGTGCCATCCCTGGAGACATTCAAGGTCAGGTTGGATATGGTTCTGGGCAACCTGATCTAGTTGAAGATGTTCCTGCTCATTGCAGGGGGATTGCACTAGATGACCTTTGAAGGTTCCTGCCAACCTAAACTATTCTATAATTCTATACTGAAGAAGATGTGCTACATACTATCCTGACTTCTAGGTTAAGGAAGATTAACTTCTTTCTTACCTTTTGGTGTATGTGGACCTAACTATCTTTTTCATGAAGGGTTTGAAGCTGAAGAAGTAACTCAAAGACAGAACAGACTGAAAAAAGTTTGCCTTGGGTCTGAGTGGCAACCAAACTGCCAGGTGAGAGGTAGCAATTCACATCAAAGTAAAAACTGAGGCAAATCTCACTAACACTTCCCCATATCATCATATATGTATGATATATATGTATACACATGACTGTAGAGGGCAAAAGATGTATATAGCAGTTCATTATCTTGGTAAGCCATTAAAACAAGATGGGAACTCCATTAACTTTTCAGGGATGTTTTCTAGTTTTCAAGGTTCACATCTGCACACCAGCCTCAGTTGGGAAATTCATTCTTTAGTATGCACAGGCATGGACTTGTTGGAATTCACCTTTCAAATACTCTGGCAATACCACCAGTGTTATTTGTACTCCTTGCCTTTTGGCACATCTAAAATTCACTAACCTTCACAGTATCTACACAAGGGGTCACAGTCAAACGATCTTTCTTAAACCGTGCCACATGGTTCTTGAGTTTCA
>JAVHNF010064173.1:7159-19967 GCA_034783455.1 Micropsitta finschii
AAACAGGGGAAGTTTAGATTGGATATAAGGAAGAAATTCTTTACTGTGATGGTGGTGAGGCACTGGAATGGGTTGCCCAGGGAAGTTGTGAATGCTCCATCCTTGGCAGTGTTTAAGGCCAGGTTGAACAGAGCCTTGGGTGGAATGGTTTAGTGTGCGTTGTCCTTGCCCATGGCAGGGTGGTTTGAACTAGATGATGTTAAGGTCCTTTCCAACCCTAACTATGCTATAATTCTATAATTCTGTGATTCTAACAGGGCTGCTGCTTCTGTCCAGTTAACACCTTACTGATGTGATTCATAATATCATAGCCAATAGGTGTTCATAGGCAATATGATTTGTTTTGCCAAATCAAAAAGATTTGAAATATGCTTTTAATAAAGTGGGTAATGTGGATTTTATGAGCACATGCCAGAATATTCAAATCAGGTCATCTAGTGAAGAATTCCATGACAGTTCTATGTTGTGCGTTTAGATTAATTGAATTAAGCTTCCTGTGTCAGAGACAAGTGATACTTAAAGGAAAAATTAATTGAACTGCTTGCCTTTTTTGTAGATGTTCTGTCTGGTGTATACACACTGGGCGTCTTGGTGAGCAGGATTAAAACACAAGTCAGACATGCTGAGTAATCTTGTGTGGATCAAACTCTTGATTTGAGACAGGAGTTTTGTGTTTTGTAGTTCTTCATCTCTGAATGATAGCCATGCCTTGGTGTCTTTGGGGGGGTTTTACATTGACATGTCTGTCCTTGTAAAACCAGAGGTCAATTGTCTTGGTAATTTGTGGTTTATTTTTTTATTTTATTTTATCTTCCCCCTCTTCCCCTGTCTTGGTTTAGGAATTAAGAGATATGTTGCTGGAGCCATGGGTCCAACGAACAGGACACTCTCTGTGTCACCATCTGTGGAGAGACCAGATTACAGGAACATAAGTAAGTGTTTATTATCATAAAATTATTTAACTTAGTGATGATCTTGAAAGAGATACCTCCAGATGAAGTTAACATAATTCCCATTTTACAGCATTTGATGAACTAGTTGAAGCTTACAAGGAGCAAGCCAAAGGACTTTTGGATGGAGGAGTTGATATCTTATTAGTGGAAACCATATTTGATACAGCCAATGCCAAGGTGAGGCTCCTAGAAAAAAAAATACATGGTAATATAAGTATTTTGGGTACTACCTAAGGAAATTCAGTGTAGTGGTTGTAAGAGGTATCAGGTACTGCTTACTAAATACATGAAAAGACTCTTCAGTTGATGGCAAACAAGTAGAATATAAGGAGATGTTTTTTTAACCAACTTATTCCAGAGTTTTCCTTTGTCCTGTACTATGTGCTGTTAGTATCTTTCTGGCCGTGTGTGCTAGTTCTCCTCTTATTTCCACAAGCTCCAAATGCATCTGATGTTTGTATTTTTCAGCGTAAGCATGTCTGTCTATTGTGGTACACACTGGAGAGGAAATGTCCAGTGCATTTTCTCTTGTGAGACAGCCCTATTAAAATGTGGGGCTTTTGGGAACTCTCACACTCTGCCATCAGCTTTAAAAAAGAACAAGTGGAAGTAAGGAGTTAAAAAAATAAAATAGGAAGATGTGGAAATATGCCACAGTTCATGTGATTTTTGAAACCTCCTTTATTAGATACCTGCTTAGGGCAAGCGGTGGAGGTGTTGGAGTCTTAAAACTGTCTTGCAATTTTACATGGAAAAGTCTAGCTAGATATGCACACGGCATTTCTTGAAACTTTTGCCACAGGCTGATTAACGTGTGCAGTGGCATGACTTGTCCTTTGCAGATTTGACCAGATCTCTTGGAGGTTTGGGTAGGATCCTATGTCTTAACATAGTGTTGAGCTTGTGTTCACATGCAACTTTCTTACACTAAGGAGGCAGGAAGTTTACAGGGCTTTCCTAGTGGTCACGACAGTCCTTACTGTTAAAATTGGTGGTGGTTGAAGCATGTCTGAGCAGAGTTAGGGCCAGTGAATGTGTCCTGAGAATAGCACATACAACTGTGTTTGAGGTGGCGGTTGTGCTGCAGATGTGAGGGAGAAGTACATGCTGATGTTATTTAGGTTTCAGACCAGTGTTGGTCTTACTTGGTTACTTTCTTTCTACTTGTTACCAGAATGTGTTGTGGAATATTCATTAGGGGTAATGGTAAGGTACAGTCTTGAGTGTAGTAAGTAAGCAAACCCACACAAACAAAAAACCCAACAAACTGAAGAATTCCCAAAATGTCCATTAATATTTTGCAACTTATTCTTTTGTAGGCAGCTCTTTTTGCACTCCAGATGTTGTTTGAGAAAGAGTATGCCCCCCGACCCATATTTGTAAGTATATATTGTTTATTTAATATTTTACTTTTACTTAGGCTTGATTTGCAAACTAGGTAAGGTGGCAGCTGATTAAAGTGTTTTGAAATGAAGGAAATAAGTGTCTTGGAAACGTACTTTTTCCGCATTATTCTTAAAAGAAAAACACTTGATGTTCCATTGTGACAAAAGGAATAACTTGTTTTTAAGGCCAGGCCCGTTCCCTTTCTCTCTCCACGCCTCCACCTCTCCCCCCCATTTTTTCTGTTTAGGTTGTGCCTCAGCACTTTGAGTGGCACACAGATCCCTCTGCTGTGACTTTTAGCAGTTCAGATGTTGAAATAATTTTTGTTAATTGAATTATTTTCCTTTCTCTGTGTTCAACTGATATTTAGGTTTCCGGAACCATTGTGGATAAGAGTGGACGTACCCTCTCAGGCCAGACAGGAGAGGCATTTGTCATCAGTGTTTCCCACAGTAAGCCTCTGTGGTAAGGAAATGTATCTTTCTCATAGTAAGTTAACTGTAGATTAGTGATTCTTGTCTATTTTACCCCCTTGCTTGCAGCTAAATGGAAGCTATAATAGCTGTGATCGTACTTAATCATGTATTGCTAACATGTTCTGCTGTCATTCCCTTAGCAGAAATTATGTTTCCAAAGAACACTGAATTCTTAAAACATTGCTCTAAATAATCTGGGCTGTTTGCATCAGCTGCTGAAATAACAATTAAGTCAAAGCATTAAAGAAATAATTCTGAAACTGTAGTTTGCTGTCTCCTACTGTCTCAGATTGTGTGAGGAACTAATTCCTGGTATGCATAAGGTTTACCTCTCTTTCTTAGAGGGAAGCACTGCCAGCTCAGAATGTTCTAGATTTGCTGCAAAGAATAAATCATAGGATTTCATTCCAGTGTCTTATTTACTGTACTCTCACAAGCATATACGTATTCCATGGGTGTTTTTCTCAAGGATGTGTATTATTTTGATAGCTCCTAATGCCTCCATTTACTTGCACTCTTTTCTATTCAGGCAGAAAAGTTGAAACAATTATGAGATTATGTGTTTTCACAGATCTTAATGTAGCAGATTTTGGTCACTGTGCAAGGTTTTGCACTTTAATTTGACTACTATTCCCTATTTCTCTGTTCTTCTCAGCTTCTATGTCTTATTCTAATTCCTTCTTGCCTTCTCTTCCCTCTTTACCATTTCTTCTCTCAGGTTGGCTCTTCACATGCAAACTTACACTGGAAATTGATGTTCTTTTTTTCTAGAATATTCTAGATTAAACCATTTAATTCACTGTTAGCAATGCACACCATGCACATTGTGATGAGCCATTGTTTGTTTTTACAACAAAATTCCAGCTAAAATGTGCAATCTGTCATCTTGGTAATACAAAAGCAGAAGACTGCATTCGTGGCTTTCCTGACTGCTCTTGAGGCTCCACCTTCCCAGACCAGACGGTGCTCCAGAAGTAACATATGGAGCCTCTTGGAACAGGGTGATAGTTGACTCCTTCTCTCACCGTCACAACCTAGTCATCCATTCTTGGCATGAGTCTGTCTCGGATAATCTTGTTCTTAAGTCTCTTGCCTTTGAAGAGAAGGGCACTGGAGCAGAACTCAGGAATTTATTAAACCATATTTTATAAAAGGTAACTTATGGGTTTGAGTGCTTGGGGCCTCTTTCTCATTTCTGCAGAAGCTGTTACACAGCACTGTGGCAGAAGGGTTTTAGTTCTGGGAGCAGATTGCATTTAATGTTTTTTCTCTTGCCAAATTGGTACAGAGTGACTTTAGGGTTGTGAAAAAGCTGATTAATAGCAGTATCCTAGGAATCATGTTATACATGCTCACATGCTTCCATTTGGGTTTTGTTTGTCCTGTTTAGCATGATGTGTTGCCCTTAAGACAGTTTGGTTTGGAGCCCCCCTTCCCTCCCTCCCAAAGTGTATGCTTTGCATCTGGTTGACACAGGTAGCTGAGAAACTTGTGAACTGTGCTTAGTAAGTGTTGAAAGATGTGTGGCAAGCTGCTTGCCATAAAAGGTGCTCAGATGTGGCATGAGTTCCCTTCATGTTATTTAGGATACTGTGGTTGTTTCTTTTGTGATAGCATTAAGAAGACATACACAATGTTTAGGGCCCTAATGTGGTGTTTGTTCTGGTCCCAAGGGTGTTCTGCAGCCTTAGCTTTCACAGGACCCGATGTGTGGCTGCTGTGAAGAGGTGAGCAAGAGAGGGAGGTGATGTTTTAAGATGAGGATGTGATGGTTATTACACTAAGGCAGCAGCAACAGCATACCAGCAATCTGATTGAAGGCTGCTAGCTTTTAACAGTTAACAGTTGGCTTTTCTCAAATGTTTTCTTTCATGACACTGTTCAGTGCTGGGGGGAGATGATATCATTCACAGAAGATACTTTTTTGGAATGAAATGGGCATGACTGTGTAGTTTGTCTTGGCAGTTTGGAAACAGGTAATGTTTGGGGAGTGTTCTGTTCATAGATAATTTTGTCAGCAATCCCTGTGTTGGGTAATCATTCAGGCAGTCTGGAAGGCCAGTACGCTGTAAGTCAAGCAAGAACATCAAGAAGTGCTTGTTTGCTGAGTTTGTTGGCTGCTTTTACAGTATCTGTCTAGTAAGGTAAGGAGAGTGATAGATGAGTTTGAGTTCAGAACCAGAGACTGATTTGGTATTAAATGTGGAATGGAGAGATGAAGCTGCTTAGTACAGGAAGGAGCTTAAGAAGAGTGTGTAGGGAGTGCGAGCTGAAAGTTTGTAAACTGAATGACTCAGCAGTAGGAAAGACATTCGCGTCTGGTAAGGATGGTCTTGTTAACCATTTTTACCTTGTTTTACTTTGAAAATCCTGAGAGATGAGCCCCGCTTTGAAATAAATTCCAGTGCCTCATTGCTGGAATTAATTGTGTGTTCCCTGTGCATGCTGTATGAAGGATTTAAATGTATGTAAATACCAAATAGGGAAATGGGAATTAAAGGGTTCTTTTAAAACTTTTCTGTTTAAACAGAATAACCTGTATGAATGCATTAGAGAAAGCACTTCAAAGGTAGAGCTGGCTGGTTCAAAAAGCAAATGTATATGCCCACCCTCCGCTAGAAAAACCCAAACCAACCCAGCACTAAGCTATTGGAAGAAGGGTTTTGTGTATTGTTTGGCCTTGGCATGTGACTGTGTGATTCAAGGCCCTGCTTTTGGATTTTGCTGTGAGCCCTCTTATCTTAAGGATTTGTCATTCTGTCCAAAAGTGGTGCTAGCTGCAAGCATTTACTTCTATGACTTGTGAAGTTACCAAGCCCCTGCCTATCCCTTGGAAGAGGGAAGAAGGTCAAAAACCATTTTGTGCTTCCAGTCCTGTGCAGGGCTTTGTTGGTTTTGTCTTCTGGGAAACTTAATTGGGCATACATGTAATTCATTAATTTAGCTACCTGTGAGGCAGCCTCTGCATCTCAATTACTTGGGAGATACATCTGTTATCCATTCCTGTTTCAGTGGGTTGGCTTGCCATCCCCTCCAAGACTGCTCTTCCAGGAAAGGAGAGAGCTTTTTTACATCTTCCTCTTCCAGCAGCACTGGGAGCACCTTCTGAGTTTTGCAGCCCTCCTAAGATGGTTTCTAGAATGGTGCGGAGAGATCAGGAAACGTACATAAAAGATGTTTTACATGCTTTCTGAAAGAGAGAAATTCCCCGTTTTAGTATCAATCTAGACATTTCAACCACCAGTCACATTTATGTCTGTCTGTCATTCAATGAAAGAAAGCACAATTGTACCTTATGTAGTGTAAAATTGGTTGAGAAGCTTATTCATGCAAAAACGCTTCTGCTGCAGTGCTGTCTTGGTTACTAAGATGTAGCAGATTTAGTTGGCCAAGCTTAGTGCTGCCATGAGGCATTTTGGGGGATATACTTGGTTTCTTCTAAGATTGGCGTAATTAAGAATATTATGACATAGCAGCTTGAAGCAGGTCTTGCTTTTTCAACCTTTCTCATACTACTTTCTGTACCACAAGTCTCCTTTCCAGTCTGTCATTCTCATTCCATTTGTTCTCTTTCTCACCTGGAAAATACAGAGCCGTCATGTTGCTGCAGTTGCTGTCAAAATGCTGCCACTATCCTCCTGGATTTTGAAATGAAATCTTGATTTGCTGTTCTCAGTTCAGTTCAGTCAAGCTGCCTTCTCCCTTGTGCTTTTCTTCCACCTGAGAGTTCTCCTTTTGCACAGTCTTGCTGTATTGATGATGGTGATGATTAAAGAAATTGGAGATCAGGTTGGTTTTGTTGTAGATGATTGTGGGAATTAGCAGTTGCCAGCACTAACATTCATCTGTTTTGTATGTAAAAGGTGTTTTTACCTCAAAATAATTTTTGACAATTTATTTTCCAGTATCGGCTTAAATTGTGCTTTAGGGGCAGTTGAAATGCGACCATTCATTGAAACAATTGGAAAATGTACAACAGCCTACATCATCTGTTACCCCAATGCAGGTGTGTTGGTGCACAGGTGCCTGTGCCTACAGGCAGAGAAAATGTAACTAAACCATTCTATCTCATTTACAATAGTAGAGTTGAATTAGCTCGAAAAGATGGTTGGGTTTACTATTAAAAAGAGGTAAAAAAATATTATAAATTTCTGGAAGTAACTGTTGTTAGGTCTGTGACAGTGACCCCAGAATGCTCTTGCTTAATTAATAATCTTATTGAGCAATGATTGCAAAGATGATGAGGTATTTTAGTTCTCATACAAGTGTAGCTACTTTAAATAGGTCTTTCATGGAATTAATTCTGTGCTTGTGGGCTTTAAACAAATAGTAATACTAGAAAAATTATGTTCCAAGGTCTTCCCAATACTTTTGGTGGTTATGATGAAACTCCAGAAGTGACTGCCAAGCATCTAAAGGTATGAAGTACTTCTTGTGTGTCATATCTGACATAGTAGTAGATAAGAATTCTTTGCTTGTATTTTTTGCATATTTGTTATAGTATTGGAGGAGAGGGGGCTGGTGGTGGGTTTTCTATTTGGTTTGGTGTCCGGTCCCCTCCCCTCCACTGTATGGTGTGTTTCTCCCCCACCCACCCCACCTCACCCCTGCCTCCCATATGGCTCTACGTATCATTTGGATTGTTTATAGCCAATTTGCTGAATGGTAGGGATTTGAGATACCAGGTTAGGAAAAACTACTTGGGATACTCTGAAAACCTTAATTTTAACTTTCAAATCCTACATTAAGTAGCTTCCCTGCAGCTTGGTCTTTGAATGTTACTCAGTTGCACTCCTGTGTTCTTACTTTTACATTTGGAAATTGTTCAAAAACCCAGTTCTTTTTTATGACTTGGCAGAATTTGACAGTTGTGTATCTAGGAACCACTGATGTTGGTGGCGTTCCAGTGCAAGGTGTCCTTCCACATGCCACTTGATCTGTGCAAGACAGAACTGTGTGGCTGGAGCTGCAGAGTGTCAGTGAGAATCCAGTATCTGCTGCATGTTGGTTGCCCTTTATAATACAGTATGACTAGTCTTTGATAATCAACCAAGTTGTCATCTGGGGCTTCAGTATAAAATAGGCCAGTTTATTTCCTAAAATTAGGTGTTGAAATTGCTGGTTAGCCTTGGGAATTCACATCTCAAATCATAGAGAGAAGAAATAGTACTGGTTTTTTTATTTATTTTTTTAATTTATTTTTTCCTTGTGATCCCCTTGAGTTGCTTAACATATGGAGAAAAGAAGAGTAAATATGTATCTTAAAAAGAAATACATGTATCTTAAAAAGAAATACATATATATAAAAGATACAAAATCCTCTTTCCCTTGCTTTTACAGAATTTTGCTGTGGATGGTTTGGTCAACATAGTTGGAGGTTGCTGTGGTACTACACCGGCACACATCAGGTACAGCATGAGCTACAACTTCAGGTGCACTGGGGAGTAAATTAAATGCTGCTTCTGAGGAGTATTATTCCATGGCTTGTCTTAAAGTCTTCTGAAAAGATGGATCACTTGAACGCCAATAGCAGTGACATAGGGAGTAGAAACAACCTGGCTTTTCATAGCCATCTTTATAGTGAAGAATGAGAAGAGGCATGGTGTTCAAATGAGTATTATACCTCTGCTGTTTTGTCATCTAAAATTGCCTTGGATTGTAAGTGTGTCTGGGAAATGTCAGAACAGAAGATACAGGAATGCTGTACAGCTGGTGCTAGTCCTGGCCAGTCGAAAGGAGAATATTATATCTTTCTTACTGGATGTAGGTCAATGAGAAAACCTCTTCTTTCACCTGGGCTTGAAAGAGAAGGGGCCCTTGCGATTAATTTTTACCCTTATCCAAAATGGAAAGAAGTGGTTCATGAACATTTAGAGGACACTGTGTGTCGCTCCTGACTGTAGTAAAGAGAAAGTGAATGTGAACACCATGAGTCATTCTGGCATCTGAGAAACGTGTCTCAGTACAGAGAAAGGTTTGTTCCTTTTTTTTCTGCAATCATCAGCAATTGCTTAGCAAATCATGACTATGGTAAGTGTGGTTGAGGACTGGTTCTGATATCCATCCAGTATCCCATTGGCATAATATCTCATGCTGCATATTTGAGAAATCTTCGGCTTTTTAAATTCTTGACAAATAGATACGATAGGGTCTTCTAGGAGTATTTTTTTGCCTTTGACCACACAAAGTGAAGCTAGCTAATTAGTCTTGTCTGCTGCAGGGCTAAATTGGAGGTGTGGGTATATGTCTAATGTAATCTGTTTGAGTCTTTTCTCGAGTGGTTTAATTTTAATTGAAAACTATTCGTTCCTCTTTCTGCAACTCAGGGAAATTGCTCAAGCTGTGAAATTCTGTAAGCCTCGAGTTCCACCTTCTCTCTCTCAAGGATACATGCTGCTGTCAGGTAAAATGAAGTGTAATGGGTTGAGCTTTATAACTTATGCAACTTTCTTTTATAAATTTATTTTCTGTTTTATGCTAATCAGAATGGCACTCTGAGTTTCTGGTTCTGCCTGAATACCAAGCTTACGGATGTGTAATAAGATCTTAGCGATTTGGCCAAAGGATTAATGGAACATTTTATTGCAATCTAGTAACGTATAGCCAAGATAGCATAATTTATTCTGCAAGTCTCAGACACTTTGTAATGGCGAGTGAGAAGGTTTATCCTCACTGTGCAACAGGGGAGGGCCAACCACAGAGAGATCAGTTAATTTGACTATAGTTGATGGGAGAGCTAGGATGAGATCGTTGTTCACCTCCTGTGAAGGGGCTGTCCTCTGTTGCCTCAGATGGCAATCCAGTTGTACTGGGAGAGGGTTCCAGCAATATATCCAGGTGTAGAATGTCATTTGTTTTAGCAGAGTCTAGATCTGTATGTTCTTCAGCCAAGCCTGTTTTTAAGCCTTTGGGCCATGTATCCAGATAAAACAGTACCTTCATTTTGGTCTGCTGTTTTAATCCTAAAGTTTAGTATAAATTGAATAAGCCATAGTTGCCCTGTGGTGGTTTCATGCATCAGCTTATTTTGTTCTGCTCTAAGTTATGTTTGCCTCTGAGTTGCCATTTACCTAAGGGTCCCAATTGCTTTGTTTTTCTGAACTTGGGTATGTGGTTGAGAGCTGTCCTTGGTTGTCAGTCAGTTCAGCACGCCGCTTGTCTGGCGGTGGTAAGGTCAAAAGCATAGTTGGATGTTGAGAATAGGCGTGCATGTGCATACCCAGAGATGCCCAAAGAATCGTGGCTTCATGTCATGTTGTATTGGACAAATTGGCTGTTATTGTTTTTGTTGGTCAGGTAAATTACTGACTGTCACTGAGGAAGAATAACCTTTGGCATATGTGTTGGGAGTTGTTTCATTGCATTTCTTCGCTAGTTACTCATCAGGTGTGCTGAGATGTGTTACATCCTGATGTGCTGAGGAATCACTATTCCTAGAGATCTTTATTTCAAAGTTTAGAAAAGGGATTTTGTCTGTCTTAAACGGTTTTTCTTTTCTGTTTTTACTAATATATTCCAAAATATCTTTTTAAGGTCTGGAGCCATTCAGGATTGGGCCGTACACCAACTTTGTTAATATTGGTGAACGCTGCAACGTTGCAGGATCACGGAAGTTTGCTAAACTCATAATGGCAGGCAACTACGAAGTATGCATTTTAACAATAATCCTTATAGCTGATAACTCCGATTGTTTCATTGCTCCATTGCACTGTTAATAGTTGTTTGTTTTTCTGGCACAAGGCATTATTCCACACCATTACAAGAATAAGAAAGCAAGGAGAATTCTCTTTGTCACTGTCCTTTGCTTCTGTGCTTACCATCTCCTAATGATTTTGGGAGAAGGGTGTTACAGGTATTGTGAATTTCCATTTAGAATTGGGTTACACACCTGATAATGGTTTAGAAAATGTCCTGGTCTGTGCTATATCTAGGGGTGGGTTTACAGAGGAGGGAATGTGGCTGTAATTACACTTCCAATATTTGGGATAAATATGACTTGAAATAGATTGTGGCAGCGTGCAGCTCTCACTCTTACCCTCACTTTTCCAGTCCTGGTCAGCATTATGGTTGTATCTAATCTCTATATATTTTGATCACTGGCTCCAGCATGCTGCGTAAGAGTTGTTATAGAATTGTTGCTTAGAAAGTAATTACTTTAGTGGAACAGCTGCAGGGCAGTCTACTGGTGAAAATTGTTACTGTAACATTCAAACAAATAGTAAAGTGAACATTTCTTGAGAGTGGAGGCTGCCTCAGAATATGCTGTGCTGTTCTAGTTGATGCAATCAAAATTAAAGCCTTAATTTGTTTTTTAGAGAGTCTAGCTCTGAAGCTCTTAGAAGAAATGAAGCAGGTTAGACCTATTAAATAAAGAGAGCTTTAAACACAGGTTGTTAGGGACTGGCAGCAACTAAAAACCTTTTCCTTTCTTTGTCTCCTCAGTCTGCAGAGTGACAAAAAAAAGGAAATTAATGGGTACAGGTGTTCAGATAATTATGCGGGCCAAAGGAAAAGCTTTAATATTCCCTTTGTAGCACTTGGTGATTTTTCTGCAGCTTTTGAAAAATCCGCAAATTTTGAACCTCCTTCAGAAGTTAAGTACTCTATGTTGTAAACCAGCAGAGGTTGGAATGCAAGACCCTTATTTCATGACATCGCAGAGACTGTTCCTTTAATCTTGTGCAGTCAGAAGTCCTTGTTACCATGCAGATCTTAAATCATTCAATTCCGTGTATGACCAGCTGTCTAAAATCAATGACATTACCAGCACATTAGGTCTCTGGTGTCACATTTTTGTGAACATATTAGTTACCCATTGTGCCATACTAACAACTTCCGTATGTTGTAGTGTGTCACAGACTGCTTGCTTATTCTTCTATGGTATGTCTTAAGTTTTTTTAAGTTTTGGCTGCGTGTTTATTTTGGAGCAGTGAAAAGTTATCCTGAGAATGCCTAGGCTTTCTTCTACTAACTGTTGGGTTTGTTTTTGACTTTGTTCTTTAGGAAGCCCTGAGCATAGCCAAATTGCAAGTTGAGATGGGGGCGCAGGTTCTCGATATCAACATGGATGATGGGATGCTGGATGGCCCTGCTGCAATGACCAGATTTTGTAATTTAATTTCTTCAGAACCTGATATTGCAAAGGTTGTAATTGAGTCACTCCAAAGCACAATAAAGATCATTTTATTGAGTTGGAAATTGCCTTTCAGAAAATTTTGATACTGATTCATTTAGTAACCAGTTTAGATGCTTTATAAGCAGCTGTAAGTATCCCCAAAGTGGAAGAGGTACTGTTACAGAGAAGGCCTTTGAGGTAACAGAGGTTTTAGCATTCTCTGTGTGTTTTGAGCTAAATATATGCCAGGCCTTTTCATTGGTTAAAAAACCTGGATGCTAGTCCCTTTTGCTGCAGTTTGATCCATAATCTATATATGGGCTGTGCATAACAATATTGCTTTATGCAAAACTTAAAATTGCTCTGGATATAGATGGTTTAAAAGATACTTCTGTCATGTGAATCTTCTAAAAATGAGCATCTAATTCGGAAACACAAGACAATACATGGAGAAGTAGGGGTCTCTCTGTGATATGTGATGGAGTTGCCATAGAAGCTCTTGAGTTAAATTTGTTCTGAGTTTAGCATTTAAAGCAAAGTGAATCTACAAATACCATCTGGAAACTCTCTGTTCATAAATGATGATTAATGTTGTGTGCATTTTTATGTCCAAATGGGCAAACAGCATATGGAACACAAATTTGTGACTTGTATGCCTGGCTTACTTCTTTGTTATTTACAGGTGCCATTATGCATTGACTCCTCAAATTTTTCAGTGATTGAAGCAGGTTTGAAATGTTGCCAAGGGAAATGCATTGTAAACAGCATCAGTCTGAAGGAAGGTGAGGAGGACTTTTTGAAGAAAGCAAGGAAAATTAAATTGTATGGAGCAGCTGTGGTTGTCATGGCTTTTGACGAAATAGGGCAGGTGAGTGTTG
>JAVHNF010064183.1:5983-17709 GCA_034783455.1 Micropsitta finschii
CCACATCTGAGGAGGCAGGACAGAAAGGTGGTGCTGTGCTTCTTCTGTGCACAGAGCAAAACACCAGTTATGCCTGCCCACGGAGGATGAGAACTGCACCCTCGTCGAGGTGACGGAGGAGGAGGTGGAAAATTCAGTCAAGCACATCCCCAGCCTGGCCACTGTGGTGAGTATGAGGGAGATGATGGTCTGTGGATGCACAGTGGGGTCCATGCTGCCTCTGGGGATGGTCCCAGGCAGCTGGAGGTTGCTGCTGAAGAGCGAAAGCATTGGGCGGGATTAGAGCAAAGACCTTCCCTTTCTCAGAAACAAGCGCTGCAAGATGGAGTCTCAGCATCTCACTGGAGGTGGCCATAATCCAGAGTATTTCAGAGTGGTCCCAGAGGGACCTGTCAGTGGGCTCCTGGTCCTCACGCTTGACCTGGCTGCCTAAATACCACTGTATTTGCGCAGGGCAAAAGAGCATCTGCTCAGGACCTGCCTGTGCTTGG
This sequence comes from Micropsitta finschii, assembly GCA_034783455.1. Classification (NCBI taxonomy): domain Eukaryota; kingdom Metazoa; phylum Chordata; class Aves; order Psittaciformes; family Psittacidae; genus Micropsitta; species Micropsitta finschii. The sequence continues at coordinate 6,475 of JAVHNF010064183.1, forward strand.
GAGACAGTGTTTTGGTCAGGCACAAGGCGCTCCTGCCCTGCTCTGCCCATCCAGCCTTAGGGGCTGCAGGAGCTTCCTGGGATGAAGCTTTTATCTGGGCCACGGTGTGCTCCAGCCCCCGCCTGCAGCTATTCTTGGTGAACTCATCTCTTTTCAAGCTCATATTTTTATTCTCTGCAACCCACTGTGGTGGTGAGAACCACAGCGTAACCCTGCCTTGTGTGGGAAGTGAAATCATTTGGGGTGTTAAATCTAACAATTCCTTTGGGTGTCCTATGCTGGAGAAGTGACCATTCACAGTTCCCTGGTGCAGTGTTATCTGCCTGTAGACACCCAGGCTGTGATTTGTTGAAGTACAGGTCTCTCTTTGAAGCTGCTTTTCTGTCTCATGGCTGTGCCCACATCTGGTCCCGTTTCTGGAGCTCTCTCCCACTTCTGTACCCACATGAGTCTCTTCAACCACAGATATGTTAACATGCAAATGTGCCTTGTGCTGCTCAGGCTGAAAGAGCAGATCTCGCTCTAATGAGATCACCACTGATGAGGGGGTTTCCCCCTTTCTCCTGTTTGGAGGTGACTTCTTGTGATGCAGTGGAGGATGCCTCAGTGCTCCCAGCTCCCTTTTAAATTCAGGTGTGCTTAGCACAGCTCAGGGCAAATGAGCTTCTACTGCGATTCTTGCCTCTTAAGTAACACCGCCTCCAGGCAGAACTTGTGCTTCCCATTTGCATTTGTTCTTCAGAATTACCCTCGAGTGCCTGATCTTTGTGCATCCAACTGCAGGCATTAACTAAGATTCACGTGGCTTCCACTTGCCCTTTGGGACCTCGCTGGCACGTGCATTTCAGATGTGGGAGACCTCTTGGTGCACTGTGGTGAGCAGATAAATACGGTACAGAAGGATGAGAATATCAAATGAAGCCAGGGGTTCCCAAAGCAGGATGCATGTGCTGAGGCAGGGACAGTGCTGCTCACTGGTTGTCCTCTGCTCCTACCAGCAAAATAAGTCAGGGGATGACTGGGAAGAACCCTGACACTTGCTCGGTTCCCAGCAGCCTAAGGCAAAACTGTGGCGGTTCCTTCCTTCCCTTCTCCCTTTCCAATGAATTCTTCTGCCAGGTAATGATGGGAAACTGGGGATTTGCAGGCACTGGATGCAACAATCAGTAAAACCTACTTCTGGGGGGAGAAAATCTTCCCAAAGGTGGCTTTGCTCTTCTTTTCAGCCTCTTACACCTAGCGTGGCTCTCATCTGTGTGTTCAGTTGTTGCACTGTGGGTTTCAGAGGATACAGCCCTTGTATTAAGCAGCTGCAGACTTGCAAACATGTTTCCTTCTGCTTTTTCGTTGTAAGAGAACTTTGACTTGTTTCCACTTGCTTTCAAAATCACTTGCCCATGAGGATTGGATGTTCCTGTTGCTCTTGAATGACAGGAAAGCCTCCTGATGAACTCCACTCTGGTCTTGCAGATCTTGGTTAAAACGATGATCCGGAAGCGATCCTTTGGGAACCCATTTGAGGGGAGCAGGAGGGAGGAGCGGTCGTTGTCTGCCCCCGGGAACCTGCTGCCGTAAGTGTCATCGTTTCAGCTCGACCTCAGATGATGTCTGTAGCTTGTCTTAATGGAAATTGCCTCTGGAAATCACTCCAAAGAACAGGAGAATTTGAGCAGTCTGGCTTGAATCTTTCATGTGGGGCTGTGGCTGGGATGTTTACACACCCTCTGTGTGACCTGTAACTGCTGTGGGATGATTTTTGTGATGTGACATATCCTGCTACTTCATTAGGCTGAAAAGCATCTTTCTATGGCACTTCCAGACTGTTACAGGGGAGTTGGGAGGGGATAAGACACATGCTCAGGGTCCAAAGCTCCCATGATGCTGGTGCCTCTGCTTTGGCTTTCGTAAGTCGCTCAGCAACCGTTTTATTTCCTTTGAAAGCAGGAAACAAGGCAGTGAAGATAATCTGAAATGCAATGACTTGCCCAACGTGGGAGAGGAGGAACCTCTTTCGTGAACATCAACTTTGTGGTTCTGTTGAGCAGCTTGGTCCAGGGCACGTTACAAAGTGTGCAGATGAGGATGAGCAACATCAACAGAGCCTGCACCAAACACAGCATGACACGGCGCTATCTCAGTATAATGCTGGATGTAGAGCTTACACAGCAGCATGTTACCAGACATCCGACTTCTTGTCATGAACATCGAGCATCTCCGATCGCTTGGACTGCTGACTTCCTATGGGAAAGGCGCTGGCTGGCAGCAGAGGTGAGCTTGTGCGGAGCAAAAAGAACCCAGCAAAGCAGTCAAACACGCATTTGGAACTGCTTTTAATGCCAAATAGTTTCCAGGGACTGATGCCAGCATCACAGGGGTGTTGTAGGCCCATTGTGTAGGTGACACACACGACAGTAAAACTACACTTTTGAGGGTTCACAGCCTACCAGAAATGTTGTTGCATCTATTTCTCGTCATTCTGGTTTGGTTTTAATTGACATCTTTTTAACTGCATGGGAACAAAGCAAAAAGCCACCTTTCCAGCTTTCTAAAGAATGCCTGCCTTTGTGAGCCAAGTTGTACTAAAGCAGCATCTTCGGGAGCTCAGAAAGTGAGGTTAATTACCTCCCAATGTAATTAATGCCATTCCTAAGGTCTTGGTGTGATTAGGACTTGGTAAGTTGAGTATTCAGTGTATGAAAGGAAAAGGTATTTAAGGGCTTAAGTTCAGTCTGAACTATTTTGCTGCAGACAAAGGAGTGAAAGGCGGTGTTTAGCTGAATGTTTGTTTTGAACAGTGGGAGAAGCACTAACAGCTGTTTGTTTCTAAGTCTTTTACTTGATCTAGGTAGATATATTATGAAATATAAAATTCAGGGTAAAATCCTTCACTTCCATGTACATTACATGGTTTACTACAATTAAAAATAATACAAGTTATGCTATTTTTTAAGTATAGATTTAGGGCTTGCTTAGAATTTAAGATCTTAATGAAATACTTAGATTAGGTAGTAATTTTCCAAACTCTTAATCTGGATTCTGGGGCCAATGCTATGTATTTTTGCAAGTTCGTTACCAGTAATTTGTGAATGCCTGTGGATCAGAGGCTTATTAGTAAATTAAGTGTATACCTAATTCATGGATTGTTTCTTATGAAGAGCTCCTTCACCTTCAGTCAGATTACTCTGATTATTTTGTGGTGCTTGTAAAACAAATAATCATCTATTGTGTGGTGGGAGAGATTCCGATGTCCAGATTTGCTTGGACAAAGCTGGAGAATGGCAGAGTACGGATGAGTTGGAGAAGAATCAGGGTTTGCTTGAGGAAGGGGGTCACGGTAAGTGCAGTTGTTCTATGGATGGAGCATGGGACTTGGGGGGTAAGATCTGACAATGTCTGATGTGGTTGTGGGACCTTGAATGAGGTGTTTAAGTGATGGCGTACCTGAAAGAGTGGGAGGATTTGCATGTCCCCGGCATGTAAGGGACTGCTAAGGTGTAATTCTTGCCCTGAGGAAGAAGACACTAGGAGAGACCCAAGTATCTTGGTTAATGGTAAGATCTCTGCCTGCTAACCCTGACCGCACTTCAGGAAGCAACCATCCCCTTGTCTTCCTTTACCTTGGGCAGCGTGCCGAGGTCCTTGTCCCCACTGCAGCTTCCTGGTTAAGACAGGTCTTTGTTAAAGCCAGGACAGCATTAGCAAGTGCACGGGTGCCTACACAAACTGGCCCTTACATCTTTTGATCACTTGAATTAATGCTCCCCCTAAACCACACTTTATTACCAAAACACTTTGGGGCTGGCCTCTCTCCAAAGCCAGTGACAATGATTTGTGGTTTAGGAGCAGTACTATGGAGTTTGGAGCCATAAGACATGCACTGTTTTCCTACCATTTTACTCCGAGGCTATGCCAAAGCCCTGCAGCTTCAGCTATGGGAAAACCAAACAGGTAACTTGGGTGCCAGCACTACTGCAGCTGCCTGTTCCCCGCTTCCTAAACAGAACTTTTCCCTGCAGGAATGCATGTGAGGGGGCATCCTCTAACCCTGAAAATGGACTTGTTCTGCCAAAAAAAAAAAAAAAAGAAACAATTAAAAAGAATCAGGGAATGTGATTGTAGCTGGTGCATTGTAACGTGTGTGGTGTGTTTCTGTCGGTGAGTTGTAGAGATGCTCTGTGCTGCGTATCTCTGGTGTGTGATTTGTCCGGTGCCTAGTGAGACAGTTTACACTTACCAAACAGGCTTGTCAGGTGCAATGCAGCTTCTGAACAGAAGAATCTGTACCAGTTCCTCGATGTCCAGCCTCAAAGCCACTGGGTCTCAGGCACTACCATAGCTCAGTGTCTTATAGTGAGCATGGGCTTGGTTCAGGAGGATCCTCAAGCTCCAGAACGATTGTCGCTGGGTGCCAGCTCCAGGTGGGCTGCAACCAAACACACATCTGTGAAACAAACTCGATGTCAATTGTTCTTGCTGATGAGTTCTGTTCAAAGCATAAAGCGTGGCTGTGTGAGGAAGGGCTGTCTAACTGCATGACCTGTTAGAGAAGCTGTGCTGTATATAGCAATGTGCTCAGTTCCCCAGCGGCTGTTCCTTTGTAGTAGAGCTAGCTTCTTTCTTATAGTGAAGTAAACATTTTGCTTGTGCCTTGGAACTGGGCTCTAGCTTGATTTCCCCAACTCTCTTCCTCTTCAAGCAAGCCCAGTGCTGACTGTAGGCTTAATGCTGGGTACTAAGCCATTTTGGCTCTGAAAGCACACAGGAAAGTGCTAAGGGGAAACCAGGCCTCTTGTCTGAATAGTTTTCCTTGGTGGTCCTCTCTTACCTATCAGGCAGTTGATCCATTTCTTTTCTAAGGTCCTGAACTATTGCTGATTTTTATACTGTTTGTTTAATGACCAAGGCTTGTGTTTCATTCCTACCCCTTTATTATGCATTTAACTTTATCAGGTGTATCAAGTTTAAATACTGTGTATTTACCACTTTTAAATTATATTACCTAAGAAGAAAGGAAAAAACTACCAACAACTAAGTGTTTTTCCACAGAGCTGTTCAAGCTTCACTGTACAAGTTGAAATAAATGACATGCAACCAAACCCAGAGTTAGTGATCAAGTGAAACCATCATCCTGTTTGACTGGTCTTTATTAAGCTCTGAGAGCCTCCTTCTTGTAAGAGGAGCCTGAAGGCACCTCCCTGCATTAGTGAAGGTTGGTGCTCTGCCATTACTGGGGTTAGGATGAGACCACAGCGGCTCCAGCCACTGCATCATCCAAACTGGGCCATTCACATGTACAGACTGGAGCTCTGATTCTGTCCCATTTGAGCAGAGACAGCAGCAGCAGCAGGCAAATAAAGAGTAAAACAAAAGGTGAGCAATGCTCAGCTAACCCACCCTGACCTCTACCTCTCAAGCCTTTTCCCTTTTTAATGCAACATACCCAGACGTGGTGGTAAGAGATCCAAGGTGGAGCAGAAGCTGTTCTCACTGCATCACTCTTGAGAGAACCAAGAGGCCAAGCAGACAGCAGCACTGGCTTTGATACCCCTCCTCTAATGGTATCTGTGTAAAATGAAGACAGTTCTCACTGCCCCTAACCTTCACATGTTCTCCCTGGGGAAAAATAAACAAGCAAAACCCATCTTGCAGGGCCTTAGGAGGGCTGAGAGATGGTAATATTTTATTAAAAAGAAAGTAAATTTTAAAGTAGTACCATAAAAATTAGACAAAACAGGAAAAAAATAAAATAATCTGTAACCAGTGAGCCATTTACCACAGCACGATGGCACCAGCCACTGGTTTGTCTCAGTCTGTGGCCACTGGAGCTTGGAGACATGATTAAAGGGTAGGTACAGGCTCAGCTAAGCATGACAATCCTTCAGGGCAAGCAAAAGTGAGTTGACAACAGCAAAGAGCTGCTCATCCAAGGTTAGGGAAGACTTGGCAGGGGCCATGTTCACCGCAAGGAAGAATCCGTGCCTGTTACCCTATGCTCTCTGCTACCAGAGAGGAGGCCTGCCAAAACCAGAATGTCAGAGCAGTCCCCGTCCTAGGCTTAGCCAGTGCAGAAGCCTGGCATAAAAGCACAATTCTCCCTCTGTGCAATTAACCTGGAAGGACAGCAGCCAAGGAGCAGACCCAGTTCTTCTCTCTGGGTGTCAGCTCCAGCCAGCTGAAGTGTAGAGAAGAGTAGTGAAGAAAAAGTCCCTTTCTCAGGTTTGTTCCCCCAGGGAAGAGCAGGTGGGTCTCACGGCAGGGTCAGAGTCACATTCACAGCAGCAGTCTGTGCTGTAGCACAGGAGGTCAGGAGTTTGTTCCATATGTCTCACCGACTCCCTGCAAGGATCAGAGATCACACGTTTCTACCAGAAATAGCTTCTTTCTTTCCCTTCCTTTCACATAAACCCCTCTGCACTACTCTGACTTCACTTTCCAGCGCCACAAGGTCTTTTGGTTTAGAAATCCACCTTCTGTAACAACACTTCCCAGCAAACACAGCAGCAGGGCCAAGCTCTGTGCTTGGTAGCAGTCACACAACCCCACTACATCACAAAGTTCTATTGGCCAAAGAGATCATTTGGGTCCCAGAGGGAGCTGTAGCTGTGGCTGTCAGCATACTCCTCCCAGAAAATACCAACCCACTGAACAAGTTTGTTCACAGCAGCAGGAACCCCCACAGCCAAGAAGGAAGGATTTGATAGGGACACAGCTGTTGTCTACAGCTCTCAGAAGGCAACTGCCAAGGACTGCAACCCAAAAAAGAGGTGCAGTGGGAACATGACAAGTTCTTGAACATACATTTCCCTTTCCAAGAGTGGTTGCCCAGGAAACATGACAATATTTGTTTCTAGTGCTCTTCCCCACAACAGCTTTGAGGTAAAAATTAGCTTCTGTAACAAAGACGAAGCTTCCCCAGAGAAGTGGCTCAAAATCCCTGTTTGATGCCACCTTTCAATCTCTCCAGATTGGGAAGGAAGCAGCTTTGCCTTCACTGACACTCACCAGTTCATAATCCTCCACGTATTTGTATTTCTTCTCCCGATAGTAGTATTTCTTCTTCATGCAGTAGAGAACAACAATGTCACACAGCACCGTTGCCTGGTGGATAGTGAAAGACTTTAAAATGATCCTCAGAAATAAGGCACTAACTCAGAACTGAGTCCAAGAGCACACAGGTCACTTACCACGCCAAACAGTGCTAAGCCAGAGCCGATGTTAATCATAGTAGGAATGACATCAAATTTTCCTGCCTAGAAGACAGTTACAAGGGTCAATGTGCTTCTCATCATCTCTGAAAGCCCTGCCCACAAGACCGCCAGGAATTAAGTCACCCACCTTTCCAAACACTATGATATCAAAGCGGATGCCGTAAGCTTTGACAAGTGTCCGTGATTCAGTGCCATTACTGTCCCTGAAGTATTTTGCAAACCTAGAGAAAAGATAGGTCAGAGCTTAGCTGGAAAATCTTGAGGTTGCTTATGTGATCATGCAACACTTAGGTGTGCTCCCCATCCCAAGACAATGGTCTGAACATGAGGCTTGTCTCTGGAAGTACCAAAATGATGACGATGAGGAGAAAAGCCCCAAACAGGCGAATCTGAGACAGCGGTTAGCATAAGCCAAATCAGGAAACTTGCAAAGAACAGGAAAGAGAAAAAGCAGAAGGACAGACAGGAAGAAAGCCACACATGAGGATCAGCCCCCATCAGACAGAGGCAAGCAGGAGGCTGCAGGAGTGCAGGCAGCCACGAGAGGGCAGGGCCGGAAGCAGGCAGCACCGCTCAGCCTGGCACACAAAGGCTTGCTCCTTGCCACGCACAATGTCACTTGCAGGCAAATGATAGGAAAGGGGGATGAGAATAAGCGAGATCAGACTTACTCCACCGCACGGATGACTAAGCCAGGAGGAAGCAGAGAAGAGTGTGGAAGAAAAGAGGAAGGATTGGTAAGGGGCTGCACTACGATCTGGAGTTAGCAAGAACACTTCAGAAACCAGACCAGCCAGGCTGTGATTTCCTCCAGCCAGTCTCACCCCATACCCCAGTACTTGCAGGCCTGGCACCTCCCAGACACACGTGTCTGTATGACAGCAGCTCCTCAGTGAAACCATTCACATTCCATCAAAGAGATCCCCTGTGCTAACTGAGAGTTTGTGGCTCTAAAAGCAAGCATAACCCTGAGCTACATTTCCTCACAAATGGATCTCAGCAAGAGGCCAATCCCTGTTACTACAGCTTTTGAGTCTGGATACAATCAGCTACCCAGCTCTGCACTAGTGTTCTGCTGGAGGTGCTGGATCTATCCATACTGGCCACAATGTGTTTATGGTGGATCCTCCTGGTGCACAGCCACTTTTTAGAGATTGTTTTTTCCCCTGTCCACAGTAAAGGAGATGCTTCAGTCTCCAACCTCCACACCCCAGCGTTCTCAAACCTCCCCTTGTCAGGACACCCTGCAGCAGTTCTCACATTGCCATGCCCCAGGAGGCTGGCCCAAATGGCCATGCAAATGCTGATGTAAATGTGACTCAGACACTGATGCAATCCGTGAAGCTTCACTGACTTTTCCCCTCTGCTGCTGTTTGCACACAGTGAAGATCAGACCTGCTCTGTGTTAACAGCAGCAGAGAAACTCCCCCATGTTTTACAGCAAGGAGAACCTGAAGCTGTAGGAGTGCAGGCACCTCCTAACACCAGTGGCAGATCGAGCCTCAGGGACACCAGGTGACCCTCCACAGCCACATTACCTGAAGTTGTAGCCAGGTGAGACAGTGTGAGCAGAGTCCTTGTTGTCCAGGCGGCGGAAGGAGTACTTTGGAACACAGTGGGATGCAGCTCTGTCAAGGTTGCAGTCCCAGTTGATCTGCAGCGCCATGACTCCACCCTACCAAGGAGAGAAAGTGAGCAAGTGCCCAGTCAGCCCAGCACTAGGCTCTCTGCTGACCAGGACCCTGATTTACTGACGTATGTCCCAGTCCCAGCCAAACATCCTTTCCTGCTCCCATAGATGGGCCTTGCACATCACCCCACCCAAACAAGCCAAAGCCACATATTTGTTAAGTAGAACTCACTCTAGTCCATCTGGCCAGAGCAGCTCACCCTTCTGCAGCTACTCTGTGTCTTGTGGCTGATGCCATGAGGCAGAGGGGGACAGCCACCTACCACTCCTCTTCTACACAGCTGAGGCCCAAGAGAAGGATCTGCCAAATACCTCCACAGCCATTTCCTGGAAGTTCTGCCCTGCAGCTTCAACTATTTTCCCTAAACGAAAGATAGGGCAGAAGGGATCTGTCTGAGAGTCATAGATACAATTCTTGAGGTAGGTGGAGTTGATATTGGGGAGGATGTTTCGCCTAGAAGGGGAACAGAGAGAGAGATCTGTTGCATCTTCTTCCACTCCTCCAGCTCCCCTTTACTGTCCAAGAGACCAGACAGTGCAAGGGTCCCCACACTATTTACTTGTTGAAGTTGAACTTGGGATACAAGATGTTGTTCTTCACCAGAATGGTGAAGTTCTCAGCTTCTTGCAGGAATGCTGGCCTACAAAACAACAGGAAAAGTAAGTAAATCTGCATACTGCTAGACTCTTCTCAGGAGGGCCAATGCAGAGTAGGAAAACAGAACACTCACTTGGGTATGTGATAATCATTCTCCACAGGACACCACGCAAAGACTTCACAGGTCTTAACACTGCTGTTGTATGGTACACACTCCCCAGTCTGGATGCCTAGAAAGTCATGTTAATGGAGATGCTACCAAGCAAAATTATAGAAGCAGCAGATGCCCTGTGACATATCTTCACTTCATAAGGTAAAAGCAATCTGCTCAGAGGTGACAGTGCCAGTACCAATACCCCCACTGCAATTTATAGTGAAATTTCAGAGAAAGAAGCATCAGATCCTTTTTCTGAGTCAAATCCTCATCTACATGAAACACTGCTTCATGAGCTTAAGGTCTTGAAAAAGCCCTCACCCTGTTTACTTAACTCACCAAAACACACATCTATCCAGCACCCACTCAACACAGACTAAGCCCATCTGCTCTCCCCCCAGAAGAAAAACTTAAGCTTCCCATTCAGTTCTCTTAAATGTGAGAGAATGAGAACAAGGAGACTGAAGGAAAATGCTGTTTCCTTCACAGCACAGCACACAGGAGGGAAGACACAGCACAGAGGTATCACAACACACTGAAAGGAGCCCTTGCAGCAGGCTTCTTACCATTGCTGTGAGTGAATGAAGGTGATGTACCAGAAGGGTTGAAGATGACGGCGAAGGAATGCAGCCCTCACTTCCACGCTCTGGAGTCCCGTACCTTTTCAAGGTGGGGTGGCAAACCAAACTGTTCCTTTCCTCCACCCCCACCCATGGTCTGGTCAAGGTTCGAGGCAACACACAGCAGGGGCACCAGCCTGCTTAGCACTGCCAGCCTGAGGGTGGACACAGCATCCTTACATCGTGCCTTTCCTTTTGGTACAGACCGAGAAAACCGTTCAGTTCAGTACAGGATCCCCACACAGGGATTTCCCTATCTCAGCATAGTGAATATACATCTAGATTTAACGAATCAGCAGGGAAATGCTGAGACAAAGGCGTGTGCTTCCTTCTGTACAGCACCACTAAGGCAGCTCTCAGTTGTGTGGAAACATCGATTTGCCCTTGGGTTCCCAACACAGAACCTTTTCATGAAGACAAAAACCTGCATCTTTTTATTTCTGACGGGCTGTCCAGAAATGATCCAGCACCATGCCAAACCCAGCACCAGGCAAAAAGCCTCCCTTTTCAGTACCTCCATCATGAGAACCTGCTGCCTTGCTTTTCGCATGGAGAAGATGGCACAGGAGCTGATCTATACTCCCAACTAGCACGTCTATGAGCCTGTACTGCAGGACAGTTTTCCATTTCACATCTTGAAGTGTTGCCTGTCAGTTAGGAGTAAGCATATGTTATGATTGAGAATAATAAATTGGTGATTTCATTAGTGAATTTTTCAGCCCATAAACATCTGTGCCACGACTTAAGAAGAAATAATCACATAGAAAGCTAACATTTTTTCTAGAAATGAGTCATTTTAGTGCAATGATTTTGTTGCATGAAGAGTGAGCTAAGAATTATCTAGATGAAAACATAACTGTTCTCTTTGGACTTAAGAACAGTTGTTCCTATCTTTGCTATATTAGGGTTCATAAGTTTATCACAAATAAAAATTTTGAGCCTAAACTGTTTCTGGCTGTCCATGC
>JAVHNF010064183.1:17809-28686 GCA_034783455.1 Micropsitta finschii
AGATGCCATTTAACATGAAACCTGGAAGGACTGAGTTTACCCTTGCTATAAAACTAAGCTGTCTTCCCACTTGGCCCAAATTTCCTCATTCACATATGAAAACAGAGATCACACAGCTCCTCAGGGAGTCACAAGGCAGAAGCAGAAATCAAGCTCCAGCTGCAAGCCTGAGCACAACTCCCACTCTTTGCAATTATCTATTAGAAATTTGACCAGTCCTTGCTGGTTTATCCAGGGAGCACCACTTCCATGACCTTCAAATCAGCACAATTCAGGATCTGTTGTTTGCTGCTTCTCCACCGACATGCAGATAGGATCACTCAGCCAAAATCTGGCTAAATCTGTCACTTTTACCTCACTACACTTCATGCAGAGTGACCCACAACCAGCAGCTTGGCTGTGCCTGCCAACCCTGAACATACTGCCCACACAGCCCAGATTCACACAGAGTCAATCAGTAACTACAGCAATGCCTCCTGTTCAGTTCCGGATCAAGTGACTTGCAGGCTATTCTCGGGGTTTCTGCCAACAAGATAACTTAGTTGTTTGCTTTAGAAAGCAGTAAGAAAGAGCACATGTTATTGCTGAAACTCAGCTCCTCAAGCCTGAAAGATTCTCCCTCCTATACAAACACACAGACACTCTTCTTTTGAAACAAGCTTCCCCAGGGCTAGGGGTGCAGATGATCTGCAGCAAAGCAAAGCTGCTTCATTCTCTCATATCAAGGCCACACTGGAGCCAAAGCTGCTTCAGACCTTGTTGGACTTTGGCAGAGCAATAGCTGCTTGTTAGAAACCCCCTCCTTTGCATGTGAAAGTGACTGATACCTGAGGAGGGATGACATAGTCAGCCACATCCCAGACCATGGCTCCCAAGGCGGATGTGTTTGTCAGCGTTACTCCTTTCACCTTTGTGGTTACAGAGCTGACCACAGAGTCTGTTTCCTGGTAGCCCTTCTCCCACAGAAAGACCCACCTGTAAAAGAAGGATTGCAAGACAGAAACCATCACATAAATGCCATAAACCAGCACGGGCAGTGCGAATGTCTCCTTTTTTCGCATGTCACCTGAAGGGGTCACAAGACAGGCAATCTCCCTTATGTTCCTTCTCTCAGGGTGGTTTGGCAGGGTGTAAGCGCTGCTTTTATGCACATCCTGCTGGGTGATCACCCTCTGGGATGGTCTCCACTCCAGAGGGGTCCTCCCCTGCCTACAGCTGCCCTGAGCAGCCCTATTACCCCATTTAAGCCCTGCCACCCCCTGCTTATCACCTCTTGGTGTCGGCACCCATGGCAAGCTCCGGCCTCCCTTCAGCCCTAAGACCTGACACAAAAGGAGGGTCGCAGCAGCCGGTAGCTGCGGCTGGCTCCCGCCCGTTAGCACCGCAACCGGGGGCTCACAACGCGGAGCCGCCCCGGGACCCCTCCATACGGCCGGGGTTGGGGTTCAGGCCGGTCCCGCTCACCCGATCACGTAGGCGAGGATGGCGAGCTGCACCGCGCGGTTGATGAGCCCCACTTTGCGGCTCCGGATCAGCACGATGCGGGGGGTGTCGTACTCGAAGAAGAAGCTGTGGAAAGCCGAGCACGACACCATGGCGGCGGCTGCGGAGGCCTGGGAAGGGCGGGAGCGAGAACGGGAATCCCCCTTAACACGCCGGGCAGCGGCTGCCGCGGCCCCGCGGAGCCACAGCGCCCCGAGCAGCCCGGAGAGCGGCCCCGCAGCTTGCCCCGGCTCTGGGTACCCGGCCCCGCCTGCCCGCGGGGCGAGGAGGAGGCAGCGGCTGCCCCGGCTGCTTTCGGCGGGGAAGAGCGGTTCACCACCACCCTGACCCCTCCGGGGATAACCCTGGCGGTACCCGAGGCCTCCCGCTGCTGTAGCTCTGCCGTGCACGGACACCGGGGTTATGGTGGGTCATCCTGAGGAGGATGCTCTCACCCTAGCTGCTAAATTAAAGGAGAATCCTTCCCGTCCCGTCCCCCCTCCATGCTACTCGCTGTTAGCAAGTTTATGGGGAGTTTTTCACCGCTATACTGGTCAAACATGAGTTAGGCATTACCTGGAAGTCTGCTGCTGTCAGCCCTGCTCTGGGCTACGAAGTCTCACAAAGAAGCTGTGTAGACAACCCCAGGCCACCCTAACACTGAGAGGTAACTTCAGACAGCTCAGAGCAAGGACATAATTGCCTGTAAGAGTAGCAGGAGCATAGCTAAGACAGTCATTCTATCCACAATGAGCAAATCCTTTATTATCTCACAGAATTAATCTTTGCTACAGAGATCTGTACCACTTAATTCATGCACCTTCCATGATGCTGAGCTGCCCAACACGGTGCTTATTTTAGAAACATCGCCATAATGCTTATAATAGCAGGTAAATCATTAGAAAGAGGTGAAGGGAACTGACAAACTGGCAGCGGGAAATCCATGGAGTATGATATCATTAAAGAGACTTCAGGTCAGCTACAAGTTAGTAAAACCCTCTATTTATTACAAAAACCAGTCACATCTGACAGGATTAAAAAGAAAGAGGGAGAGGATAATGAAGAACATATATATATAAATGTGAAAGGAGATTAAAATCAGTCTTAAGTGAATATTTGGTGTAATTCTTTCCAAAAGGAGAGTGAGCTCATGTGTCAGAACTGGAACGCATTAATGCCAACTGTAATATTTTCCCACTCTAGATATATAAGATGCTGCAATATAAATGTTAATACAATTAATGCATATTACCAGTGAAGATACAAATGCTGTTAGCATAATCTCCCAGCAATATATCTTAAAATATGTGGGAAATGGAATGGCAAACTGCTGGGTCAGCTCAAAGAACAAAGCTTAGATGAAAGGAGGGCAGAATATATATACATTAGAATCCTTCTCACCTTGCTCTGACAAAAATAGAACATATCCAAGTGTAACAAAAAGAAAGGACTGAAAAGGTGTCGGAGCACAGATTAATCTATCCCAAATATGGTGCTCCTCAGCTGCACTCTGGTGTTGCACACCACTGCACAAAGCAACTGGCACTGAGCTCTTCAGGAGGAGGAGGTGAAGGAGGAAAGGGCTGTTTGAAGCTAAGAGCAAACAGGAGGCCAAAATCCAACAGTACAGTTTCAATGAGTATGAATGAAATGCCCCAAAATACTACATAGAGGCAATAAAAGCACTTTTCTTTGTAAGTCCTGAGTTCAAGCTTAAAGGAGCAATAGCAAAAGAACAGCTGGGCCTTTCAGAAAAAGCTTCATGTCACTGAAATCATCTAAAATGAGCCTGTTTAATGTGGATGGACCAGGAGGTCCTCAACAGCGAGTTATGAAACTATGTGCTCTGTGGCCTCTTTCCAGAGTCTCTCGATCCAGAGCTGTAGGAAGGTGGTGAGGCTGGGGGAGGAAGATGCCCAAGACCACGGTTTCAAGCAATCTCTCTTTTGGACTTCTTTCCTTCAGGAGTCATGCTTTGAGATGGTTCTTGGCTCCATCTTGTTTTCAGGGTGCTGGTCATCTCCTGACTCAGCTGGGATTCTGGTGTGCAGCAGTGCAAAGGCAGGAGCCTGTAATCTCCCACTAAAAGGAAGCCCTAAGAACTCACCCCAGAGCCTGCATTTCCAAACCATTCCCTCAGAGAGTAAAGCAAAAGCAGAAGAAGAAAGCACTTCAGCTCAAAGTATTTCTTCTATGCTGAGCAGTAGGCCACTGTGCCTCTCCAAAGACAGTATATAAGAATTCAGTATGTAAGAAATCAGAAGATTTTGGGAAGTCACATGCTTTCTTCTCTTTTCATTTTAAAGATCCATGAAAGAAAACAAAGGTTAAATGTCCAAGGTAAGTCACAGCATGAGCTCAAGTTGTGCTACATCCTTACTCCATCTTAAAACCAGAGCATAATCAAAGAATCATAGAATGGTTTGGGTTGGAAAGGACTTTAAAACCACCTAGCTCCAACTCCCCTACCATGGGCAGCAACACCTTCTACTAGACCAGCTTGCTCCAGCCTGGCCTTGAGCACTTCCAGGGATGGGGCAGCCACAGCTTCTCTGGGCACTCTGTGCCAGTGCCTCAGCACCCTCACTGGACTATTTTCCTTATATCTAGTCTAAATATCCCCTCAGTTTAAAGCCATTCCACCTTGTCCTATCTGTACATGTTCTTGTAAAAAGCTCCTCTTCAGGTTTCTTGTAGCCCCTTTAGACACTGGAGCTGCTCTAAGGTCTCCCCGGAGCCTTCTCTTCTTCAGGTTGAACCAGCCCAGCTTTCTCAGTCTGTCTCCAGAGCAGAGCTGCTCCAGCCCTTGCAGCATCTCCATGGCCTCTCCTGGACTCACTCCAGCAGCTCCACATCCTTCTTACGTTGGGGCTGCAAGAACTGGACGCAGTATTCCAGCTGGTGTCTCACCAGAGCAGAGCAGAGGAGGAGAATCCCCTCCCTCTACCTACTGGGCACACATCTTTTGGTGCAGCTCAGGATACAGTTGACTTTCTGGCCTGCAAGCACACATTGCCAGGGTCATGTTGAGGTTCTCATCAACCAACAACCTACTCACTGGTGTGCTCTGGCTCAGATTCTGCATTATCCTGGTTCTTGTTGGACCCACTGGTGCAGCAGATGCCAGCATCACAAACCTTCACAGGGTGGCTCTGTGACAACAATTCCCAACATAAATTAAAGAAAAAAGCATTTACTGCTTCATCCAACTGCAGAGAGAGTTTATAACAGTGATCCTCCCCACTGGGTTTCTCATTTGACACAGCACAATAGGGATAATGATGATGGATCAGCAGATCTGGAGGAGGATTGTCTTTCTGTGTTGCCATCGCCCACCATAGCAAAACCGAATCGACACCTCACAAGTTGTTTCAACACCAACGCTCTCCCATTGGCACATAACCCACCACAGGAGAGCAGCAATTTTTAGCTGACTCTAGAAAATACATCCTCTGGCCACAGGAGTTATTTCCATGAGGCAGACAAGAGGAATCTAGTTTTAGCCCTTCAGAATGTAATCTGGAAATATGGGAGAGTGGCAGAAACTCAGATCGGTTTGGAATTATATCCCTTAGTTCTCCCTGCTGAAGGAAGGATCCCAAAGGTTAGGTGTCTGTCTTTACCTCAATAATGCTGGCCATATTTGCAGTATCTGGGATAGCAAGGCCATGGGGAGTTATGGGGACAAGGGAAGAGGAAGACATGGTATGGAGCTAACTGAAGGAGCATGAAGCTGCAGAAAGTTCAATCACAGACAAAGCAGACTGAAAACAACAGCAAGGATATGTGAGGAGCTGGCAATGACAAAAGTGCCCATGCCTGAAGGCTTTAATGTTATCCAAGACCAACTATGAACTCCTGAGCACATCTCATCATGCTGGATATCAGACATTTTCCATTCTTCGATCACTAGAGAGTGTCGAGAATCACGTAAGCCTTTACTACCTTCCAGTTTCTTACTCTGTCAAGAACATGATCTAATGCATGGCTCACATCAGCTTATGGATCAAAAAGCAGTCACAAAGCATGGAACAAAGAGATCCTTTTAAATCTGACAATGAAAAGCTGGCAGCACACACAAAATCATAACATTAAACTGAAATGACAGAGCACTGGAACAGGTTGCCCAGGGAGGTTGTGGAGTCTCCTACATTGGAGATATTCAAGGCCCGCCTGGACAAGTTCGTGTGTGATGTACTCTAGGTTACCCTGCTCTTGCAGGGGGGTTGGACTAGATGATCTTTTGAGGTCCTTAAGTCTTGCCTTCCCCATGGAGAGGTATGACAGTGTGCCACCCTGGCCATGCATCATCCCCACACCCGCCTGGTCCTCTCCGTGCACCCCAGCAGGGTTTGGAGGACACTCACTATCACAGGATGCAGTTAGAACCAAGACAAAGGAGGAGGAGGGGTGAGGGGCCCTTTAATGCCCGGCCAATGGCACCCAACCGAAGGTGGCAGGGCCAGGAGGAAGGAGGAATCCCCATCACTGGAATCAAAGGGCTGGATGGGCACCCATGTGAAGATGTGCCCCATAGCTCTGAATGGCTGTGAGGATGGTGGAAGGTGGGAGCTGGTGGTATGGACATGGGGGTTGTCCCACGAGTGCTGGGGGGCTGCTTGCATGTGTCTAAAGCCCCACACTGTGCACCCCCACAGTCACTCCACATGGGGACTGGGGAAGGGAAAAAACGGGAAAAAATAGGAAAAATAAGAGTATTGTCCCAGATAGCTGTTGGTGGGATCGAGGTCACCGGTTTGTCCGAGCCTCCACCTCTGTGCCCAGGGTGGTGGCTGGGACACACAGCACCCCCAGGGAGAACCCTGTCTAAGGTCATGTGTGGTGGCACCAGTGAACACCATGTGTGCCCCCACAGTGCTGGCATCTCCCATGGTGTGGTGTGGTGGCACTCCCCCCTCACAGGGCCTTGGCTGTGTCAGCGTGGGGGTCCCAGGGGTCTGCATGTGGGGAAGAAGCTGTCGGTGCTGCCGCTGTGTCTGGGACATTAATTTTTAAAGCTGTGTGTGGTGATTGGATCCGTCCCTGCTCACGTCCCTGAGGTGCAGCAGTGGGGGACATGCATGTGTGCACACAGGCTGCGTGTGTGGGGGTGCACATGCTGCGTGTCAGTGCACCCCCATCGCACACATGTGCACACACATCACAGGAGGGCACACATGGGAACCACGTGTGTTGCGAGGCTGCTGTGGCAGCCCAGCAGGGCTCCTCGCCCCATGGTTTCCAGACTGGGATGGCTGTGCACATGCATGTTGGATGTGTGTGTACATGTATGTGTGTACAGGCACACAAGTGTGCATGCGTGAGTGTAGTAATGTGTGCATCCATGGAGTAAGGGGGAGTGTGCATGTATGTGAGCACAAATGTCTGTGTGCTTGGGCATGCTTATAGCTTGTGCGTGCGCATGTTTGTGTACATGTGCGTGTGTGCAGGGGCTTGACTGTGTACAGGCATGTGTATACATGGGTATATGCACGTACACTGATGGGTGTGTGAACCCTTTTCCCCTTGGGAAAGCTGGCATGAAGATGACAGGATGGGATGGGACAGGGTGGGATGGGATAGGATGGGATGGGGGCGTCAGGGTGGATACAGATTTGGCTGAGCCATGGGAAGTGCTGCTGTGAGTGGTTTCCCTGCTGCATTTTCCTTGGGAAGTACCAAGGGGGTTGAGGCAGAGCCCCCTGCCTGGCTTGGCACAGCTCAGCATGGTTTGGCATGGCTCACACAGCTCAGCTGGAGGTGGGAGGCCAGGGCTGGGGCCCCACTGCTGGCAGCTGCCGCACATCCGTGGCGTCCTGCTGGCTCGCAGCTGTGCGGAAGGAAGTGGGACCCAAAACAGCCTGGGCTCAGAGCCAGCAGCCCCACTTCACATCCCCATGGAGGGGGCACATCGCTTGCACCCCCGGCTAATGCACCCCGTGTTCAGCACTGAGCTCATGGTGTCCGTGTGCAGCCCCCTCCCCATCAGTGGAAGCATGTGTGAAAGCCCCCACCTCTGAAAGCAGGGGTGAGGACACAGTGCTCAAGACAGGGACCATGGATGGGGGTGACCACCCGGCAAGGGTGGCCTGGTGCAAACCCCTCGGGGGTGTGGGGTGGTAGAGTCGTGCTCTGACCCCCACCCGCCTCTTCCCCCGCCCCAGGCAATGGAGAGCAAGCTGCTCATCGGCGGCAGGACCATTGTGGACCACACTAATGAGCAGCAGAAGATGCTGGAGCTGAAGCGACAGGAGATAGCTGAGCAGGTAACAGCACTGGAGCCTGCAGGTGATGGGGGTGTCCGGAGGGACTGGTTCCCTCTCCTGACTCTTGAGTGTTTCCCCCTGTGCTGCAGAAACGCCGGGAGCGGGAGATGCAGCAGGAGATGCTGCTGCGGGACGAGGAGACCATGGAGCTGAGGGAGACTTACACCTCCCTGCAGCAGGAGGTGGAGATCAAAACCAAGAAGCTGAAGAAGGTGAGAGTGTGGTTGTTGGGGTCGATCATCCCTTCATCCACCAGAGCCCTGGGGCTCGCTGCAGGCCCCAGGCTGTGGGACCGATGGTCTGTTCCTCTCCGCAGCTGTATGCCAAGCTGCAGGCCGTGAAGGCGGAGATCCAGGACCAGCATGATGAATACATCCGTGTGCGACAGGACCTGGAGGAGGCACAGAATGAGCAGACACGGGAGCTGAAGCTCAAGTAGGTGGCTGTGTGTCCCCTGCAGCCATGCAAGGCAGAATTGGGGTGCAGAGGGCAGAGCTGGGTGCTCAGAGCAGAGCTGGGTAGTCAGGGCAGAGCTGGAGTATGCAAAACAAAGTTCTGTAGAGCAGAGCTGGGGTGCATGAAGCAGAGCTGGGATGCATGAAGCAAAGCTGGGGTGCACAGAGCAGAACCGGGTTATGCAGAACAAAGCTGGAGTGCACAGAGCAGAGCTGGGGTGCAGAGCTGGAGAAAGCTGTATGCCTGCTGACAGGGACATGTGAGCACTTCCTGCCCCATCAGCAGTGGCAGAAGGTGTAAAACATATTTACACCTCTTGAGCTGGGTGAGTCACGTGCAAGAGTATTAAAAACTTGCTGAGAAAGGTGAGAAACCAGAAAATACAGAAGCAGAAACACCAGTGCAGCCGCAACGCGGGCTGTGGGTGAGTTATGGGACCTGACAGTGGTAGCTGGAGGTAGGTGTCCCCTGGGGGCACCTGGAGACTGCTCCAGCTCCAGCACAGTCCTCAGAGGAAGAGCAGCTCAGGGGACCTTGGGTTGAGCCCCTGCCCTACGGAGCTTCTGGCACAATGGTGACAAAGCTGTATTCCCTCCAGGAACCTCCAGCAGGAGATGCAGCTGCTGGTCTACCACCCTCAGTGGGTGTGTTTTCACTTCAGCAGTAACTGTAAGCAGTGTCTTCACAAAACCCCTCCCAGCCATGTATCTTAAGCATCTTCAAGATAAGGGATTTATACTTTCACTAGAAATAAACTTTCGCCTCGAATTTTGCTGCCTTTCTCTTCAGACATGACTCAAAACTTTTTAAAAGCTGGCAACTCAATGGAGCAACGTAGCAGTGCAAAACAGTTTTCTGTAGTTGCTTGATTTGGAAAATATGGGAAAACCGATTCCCCTGGGGTTCATTTTGCATCACTGAGCCTTCCTGTATCATCTGGTCAGGCAGCAAGGAGCAGACGGGGGTTCCTGCTGGAGGAAGTCTTGCAGAGCTGCCTATGTCTTCTGTCCTCTCTGATGACTGTCTTCCTCTACCCTCCCTCTCCTGCCTGTCTTGCCTCTCTGTCCTATTGCCTCAACCTCTCAATTTCTATCCTGTTTCCATCTTGTGTCTGTTTTCTCATTTCCCTGTGCTATCTCCCTGACATCCCTTTCCTCTCCCTTTCTGACCTAATTTGGTCACTTGTCACATTAACTCCTTCCTCTCCTACTCCTTCCCCATCTTTGCTCCCGCTCTGTCTCTTGGCCGATCACTCAGGTACTTGATCATCGAGAACTTCATCCCACCAGAAGAGAAGAACAAGATCATGAACCGCCTGTACTTCGATGGTGATGAAGACCAGTGGAAGTTCCAGCCACTCGTGCCCACCGGAGAGTACGTCCCTGTTCCTGTCCCCGATCCATGCACTGCCCCCTGCAGGCACGAGGCCTCTCACCATTTGGATGGGGTTTCGGAGGTATTTATGTTCTCTACTACATGTTCTTCTCTTAATTTATGTTTTAGAAACAGCAACCAAATGAAGAAGCGGCCTACCTCTGCAGTGGGGTACAAGAGACCCATCAGCCAATTTGCCCGCGTGGCCATGGCCATGGGATCTCATCCTCGATACCGGGTAAGTGAGGGAGCACTGCTGCGTGCCAGGGGGACAAGAAGTCATTGGATAAATGTGATGGATGGATGGATGGATGGATGGATGGATGGATGGACGGACGGACAGACAGACAGATGAACAGTGGGAGAGAAGGCGAAGTAAACAAGCCCATCGTGATTTGGGGTATATCAGTTCAAGCTCCCGGCTTTATTCACCCACTTGGCAGAATCGGTGGCCATGCTTTCAGCTGGTCCATGAGCTGCTGGCTTGTTCTGCTGCTGTTAGAAAGGACAGGGCCACTCAGCCTTACCTGCTGGTCTCAGCCCCAGGGAAGACCAGGAGGTGCAGAGCCATGAGCCTGAACCCCAGTGCAGAGCTTGCCCTGTGGCTGTGGCAGCCAGAAGGAGGGTCCCACTCACTGGCGTGCTGGTCACCTTCTCTCAGTGGCATGGACTAGACAGAGCTGGTGCTGTGTTGAGCCATGCGGTGACTCCTTGTGTTGGTTTTCCCTTTGCCCTGTTCCACTGCAGGCTGAGAACATCATGTTTCTGGAGCTGGACCTCTCCCCTCCAGCCATCTTTGAGTTTGAGAGGAGCAGGGATCCGGCAGAGCAGGACCCCCGGGCTCTGCACCTGGAGAGGCTGATGCACCTGGACAGCCTCCTGGAGCGGCCGGTGGCCTCCCGGGTGAGGAAGTCCCGCTCCTGGTGAGTGCTGCTGGGGACCAGGGGGGACTCATTTGTGCTGCGGTATGGCTGGGATGCTCCATGTGGGCAGCACTTGGGCTTAGGGCAGGCAGAGCAGCCATGGCAGAGATGCAACCCTGTTCCTTCTGGGGTTGAACCTGGCCATGAGCTGTTGGGGTGTGATCGGGTTTTAAAATATGGCTGACATTGCTTCAGTAACAATTGTCAGATGCATATTAAAACCAGGTGATATCCTTATATCCATCTCAGTACAGGAAAGTCATGCATCTGTTGGGGCTGGTCCAGAGGAGGCCATAAAAATGCTCCAAGGGCTGGAGCACCTCTGCTATGGAGACAGGCTGAGAGAGCTGGGCTTGTTCAGCCTGGAGAAGAGAAG
>JAVHNF010064200.1:10689-22866 GCA_034783455.1 Micropsitta finschii
ATAAATTTACATAAAACTGCAAATGCTCAAGTTTTCTTCTGTTAATGTAACCTCACCTTCCAGTGAAATAGGAGGAAGCTGTAACGCCAACCAATTCATAACAAATTCTTAAGACAGTGTTTGCAGAGAGGAAAGGTAACTCAGTTCTAATCGAAGTGAGTGCCATCGCAGGATGGTATCATGGGTGCATCTTCCTGAAGCCTCATTCTCTCTATCTATGGGAAATTCAGACCAGTAGGATGCTAAGTCTAATAAGCATAAGCATCCTGGTACTTTAGAAATGGCATGTTCAAACATCATACTGAGAGGGAGCATTGGCTGCATGAGCAGATAGATAATTGGCTCACTTTTCAATTGACAAAAGATGCAGTGATTCCAAGGTACTGCTTTTTCATTGCATGGTTTGCAAGCTTGGAGCTGCACGGTCCACAGTAGATGTGGGTAGAAAAGGTTTGTCAATAAACCCTCTACCTAACATGCACAATTCCATGCAGACACTTGTTCTCTCAAGTAAGATAAAAACATCCCTCCTTTATAAACATACATATAGAGGTATGTAATAATAAACAGGCAGGGTGAAGTGTTCAAATGCTTTCAACTATCTATATGGACAACAGACAACATTTTTGCTCCCGTAAGATAGGGTGTGAATACCCACTGCATGACAAAGAAAAAAAAACCCGGCTCAATGTTTCATTTTCCCAGAACCTCAGTAGTAAGAAAAAGAAAAAAAAGAGGTTACTCTACTTTTGTGTCCTGCTCCTACTCTTTGGTCTCTATTTGGGCACTGCTTCTCAGTAAATCTTTTTAGACTGGCATACATCAGCTTTTATTAAGGAAATGTTAGAGGGAAAGAAAAGAAAAAAGTCTGAAAGGCATCATTAGAGCTTTCTCTCCTCTGTTGCTTTCGGCATTTATGAGAGCAGAAGTTGGGTTTTTTCATATTTGAAAGATGCATTCTCTACTGACCAAAAACAGAGCACACTGTGCAATTAAAGCAAATTCTTTATATAAGCAATCCAAGAGGAGAGACCAACCACATACCATTCCTTGAATAAAAATTTAAAACTTAGAACTTACCAGTAAATCACTAATAAACAAATTGTCAAAATTCAGCATTTTGGGTTGTTGGAGTGTTGGTTGGAGGTTTTTTAGTTTGGGTTCTTTTTTTTTTTTTTTTTTTTTTTTTGGGGGGGGAGGGGTTGGGGGTGTTGGGTTTTTTTGCTTGCAAATGGTTTGCCCAGCTCTATTTTAGAATCAGATCTGTCGACAACTCAGTATTTCTGTTTCCTTGGATTTGCAATGGGGAATATCAGTACGTGGAGAAAACTTCAATATACTGATTATTATACACAACCCCCACGTATAATGAGCAAGCAGTTCCTGCAGTGCTGGGCTGCTGTTCAGCTGTTCAGGCAAACTACCTATAAACTGGCAACAATCTGTTGGATTGTCAAAAGACAAAGATGTCAAGCTAATCAAAGCTCCTCTGTTAAGCTTATAAATACCCATTATTCTAAGCAATCAGAAAAATACTGGAAATGGACATGTAATATGGTAAACAAGACCCTTATAAGGCAGGCTGCCCCTAAACTAAAAAAAAAAAAATAATAAAATTAACATACTTGAGAATGTTCCACTTCTTGCACAGAAATAACAGAACTAAGCAAAGGGAGACCACCAACGGCCAGTGCAATGAAGAATTACTTTATAGCAGTACACCAAACTATGTAGTCAGATAAATATGCTTTATTAGTTGTGCCAGAGTCAGGGAGAAAATGATAGCTTTGTTGCTTACTTATTTTCTGAGAGGCTGTTATTGTGGCCACATTTTATTTTGTAGAAATTTTCTCGTGTATGTGCCTTTTAGGTCTGATTCTCAAAAGGCAGGAGGCAATGACTAATTACAGTGCAACTTATGAGAATATCATCAGCTAAGTGTCTTTTACATGACTTCTAAGCACATTGAAATACTTTAGGAAAAAATAATTTGATTTCTAAAGCAGTTTCTGCTTTTACTTATATAGACTTGGAAGCCAAGAAGATTTTGGAGAGGTTTTCTTTTGCATACAACCATTTGCCTCAGAAGTCAGGCCAAACCAAATTGTGATGTCCAGTATACCATTATCTTTCAGTTTATCTAAGTGTTCTGTGATCTGATGCCATTTCCTTACTACGGTTCAAAAAGGTCAATGATATAGTATGAGGGTATTGAATCAGACACACAAAAATCATCTATAAGTCTATGAAATGGTTTCAAGACTTCAAAAAATTATCTCGAGGTGGAATGCAGAAAGAATCAAAGCACAACTGCTGCTGTGCCACAGGTCAACAGTGACCTTTGCAGAGATGCACGAAATTGAAGAAAGGCAATGCACACAAAAGCAAGATGGTAGGCTCCACATGGATAATAAAAAAAGCAGCAAAGGTTTGACTGTGTGGTTTTCCTGTGCTGTCCTAGGCTAAAGCTCTAATAAAAGCCAAGCATTTATGCAAAAGTTGACTTTTAACCATTTTTTTCAAAGCATGTATGAATAGCCTTCTTCTATGAATAGGACTTAAGCACTACTGGATTGGAAACAAAAAGCAAAGATGGAAAGCAGAAAGCAGAAAATGGGGACCAGAAGAGAAAATTAGTACCTACCATGAAACATCTGCAGGACACACTTAAGACCCCTAAAGGGAAAGTGATGCAGTAGTTTGGCCATTCAGAGCTTGGGCAGATACATACCATCCTTAGGACATCTTGTTTGAAGCCACATGATTTTTTCAGTCCTGTGGTTGCAGCATAACACCTTCTTCTTCTTCCCCAGCTTTTTCCTCCACTGGTTGTTACTCTTCCTATTGTGTAATTAAAGCAGACTCATAATTATTGATGCCAAGTGAGGCATTTCATTAATCGTCACCAGCAATATGACAGAAACAAAGAGAGAAAGTGCTCTAATCATACTCATTAGGACAGCCTGATTTTTGTCTCTCCCTCCCACAGCACTGACAATTGCTACAGTGAGCAATGAAAGCATAAACATAAGTAGGTTTAAGGTGACTGACTCCACAGAGACTGAAATAAGAGAAAGTTCCTGGCAAGTAGGGAAGAGGTTGTCTGGAATAATTTCCTCTATTAGTAGGAAGGAAAACCAGACCTTATTGTCTTCACACATGATACACTGAAGATGGACCACGTTCATTAATCCAGTATTTCTCTTTCAGTCCAGTGATCTTACTAGTCAGCTGAAAGTCAGGATCTAGTACCTTCCCCTGTACAGTCAGTGAGGTGAGTACTAAGCTAGGATGGTACTATGTGCCCACCAAATAGCTCTTGGCTAATGCTAAATCCCAGCCAAATTCAGGGGAGTGGGAGCAGATCTGCACAGACCTTCTCTGTTGCCCAGAGATGATACAAAAGGAGGGATGGCTTTTCCCCTTATTAAGAGGTTTCTTGTGTAGTGTTGCCAAGAACAGTACGGCAAGAGATGGGACCTTGGCAATGCTATAGTTGCTGTCACACAGCCAGCTGGCAAGTACTTCACTCCCATCACATCTAGGGGAGTCCCTTAGGTGTCTTGCGCTTCTTTTCTATTATTTTCTCTTGAACTCTAGCTGGTAAATGCTAGCTCAGGGTGCTCCTTACCATATTTTTTGTACTTCGGTCTTAGAATAACACTGAATCAGGTTCCAGATTGGCCCTGGGCTCTCAACAAGCAAAATGACTTGATGATCCATCAGGTATGAGGTTTTCTGAGGTTCATTCTCTGAAACAGGTGTGCCTGTTTGTCTTACTTTCCTTTAATCCCACTAAGTGACTATACACATGCAGCAATTATATCCAGCAAGCAGGACACTCCAATTTGCTCTGAATTTAGCCTGGACAGGCAGTTATCCAGACTACATCAGTCAAACCAATGACAGCAAAGAAGATTAAAAAAGAAAGTGTAAGGAGAAGGACGACACTCCAGGAGATAATTGAGGAACCCAGTCCCCAGACACACTACTCCTAGGAGAATGGCCGGAGACAGACCAGTCAAGCACCATCAACTGAGTATAAAATCCCTAGTAAGCCTACTATGGACAGTTGTGTGGGGAGATATTTCCTATTTACTATGACATCTTCTTGCTGTAGTGGCCTTAATTACCACTCTTTAATTGGAGGCCTCTCTCTGACAGAGGGGTCTCATATGATGTGATGACTCTTCATATGAAGAGTTAAGGGAAAAGGAAACATAAATTATTTGCTGATGATTATTATAAAGGATTATTATACTTGCTGCTGCCTTTCCTACTGCTCCTGCCCTGCTCTTGGCCCTCAAATAAATTATTTTTGTTGCTTTTGCATTTTTGCTTATTTCTTTATTTCTTTCTCATCAGCTGATAATGCTCGATAACTGTCTTAATCAAATTAATTCTAGCAATGCTTGGGGCATCCTTTTCTGTAGTTTTAGGGATTTTCTTTCCTCTTCCACACCTACAAAGCCTATCAGAGTTAGTTTCCACTGCCTTTTAAGCATAACTTACCCCTTCTATTTTACTTATGTATTGCTCTGTAGCTAGATGTCTTCAGGAGCAGAATATTTCAGATTTTACTGATGAACTCCAAATACATCTGGGGTAGGATCTGATAAATATAATGATTAACAATTCTAATGTATTCTGGAACAGTCAGTTCAGCACACCCACCACACACAGCTATATCCAACATACACATTAACAAGTCAGATAGAGGGGTTGGCATTCACAGCAAATCACAATTGATTTCTCTGCTGTTTTTTCAGTGCTGCAGAAGCACAGGGATTTCAAGGTGTCAGGGAGTTTGGGTAATCTGAGCTATGCATCAACTTCAATAATTACATACACTGAAGAAATAATGCAGAGAAATGTAAGTTGACTTTTATATTTATGAGTGAAAAAGAGCCCTAATTAGGTGGGTTAAATTATGTTTCAGTCTGTGGAGGAAAGGAGCATTCCTCTATTATTCTTGTACATGCATCCTGTGCCTTCATCCCATCTCTTACTGAGTGTTACTAGGTTGGATTACTTGTTTAGTGAAGTTTCAAGATTAGTCCCTCTCCCAGATGTTGGATTTATACAGAGAAGTCCAGGGAGCTGCTGATTTGAGTGGAAGAAGTCATTTTTCCTGAAGAAATGTTGCAAATAAGGAAAATAAGTCAAATACAGGCACAGCATCCTCTACCACAAAAAGAATTCTCAACAATTTCTGTATGCTGATGATCCCTGATGGAAAATCTCAGTTCCTATATGAGCCTTAGAAATAAATCTGCACACAGAAATGATTTAGGGCAGCACTGCCATAATTCAGTGGAAAGCGTTCTTCTTGTAAGCATGGTCTGTAAATCAGGCACTCTGTGCTGGGCTTTTAATCTGTGATATAGCTCAGTAACCTTATAATCTAGGAGACCTTGATTTTAAAATTTGCAGTTATTTGATTACACAAGGGAACCTTCTAGCCTTATGTTGTTATTATCCATTCCATTTGGGGACAATGGACCTTCTAAGCAAGCTTCCCTGACCTAGGAGTGATTCTGATTTGAGCCAGCTTCAACACATAATTGTTAAATTGAGCAGGCGGTTGACATACTGTATTCAAGGTTGGCTTCCCTACATCAATTATTTTAAAGATCTATCTACAAATTCTGCTTCCATAGCTACCTCTTTAATATGATTCATCTGCAGAAAAAAACCCAAGAGTCAGCAAATGGAATCTGGCAAGAAATGAATCAAATAAGCTTAAAATAGTGTCATAGTGCCTATATTAAATTTCATATGACTGAAGCTGTGCATCTGAGAACCCTACTGTTTGCAGCTAAAAGAGAAAAGAACTGATGACATCAGCAATTCACCTCATTATATCACTATAGAATGATAAATAATATTTTCCTCAAGTCCTTCTGAGTTCATCTAAAGTGGTTTTAAAGAATGTATATGGTGAATTTGTACTTAAATTATCGTGCTTTCAAAATATTGGGGAGCTGAGGCAGCAGGAGATAATTTGTAGGACAGCTTGAGACACTTTTATAACAGCTTTAATATTGCTGCAATTGTCTTCTTGTTTCCTACAAAGCACAAAACTAAATGTCGCATTTGAAGCTCTCTTACTGAGCATGTTCCTCTTCCTCCTCCTCGAGATGGATCTTTTCTAGGAGGGAATGCTTCCCCTGAAATCTGAGAGGTTTTCGTCACTGGTATCAGTAAGAGCAGCACCAGGAGTATATTGCCTTGTTTTTCTTACTAGGCGTGTTTATCTACATCTCCTCTTCTTCTTCTCTTCATGACCAATCCCACTTTACATGTTTGCTTTAGCTTTGTTTGTACTCATCTAGGCAAGGGTTTGTGCACTTCTGCTGGTTTTCTTTTAGAGCTCCAGATCTGCCTACTTTTGCTCTAAGACACGTGGACTTCCGCTCTACTCTGGTGGCTGAGTTACAGCCACTGCAGAGCAGATGAGAGACAGACTGCTGCTCTAGCCTGGACCTTCTAGAGATTCATGGTGTCCTGGGTTCAGCAGTAGCAGTCATTTTTCTCCTTCTTAGTAGCTGGTGCAGTGCTGTGTTTTTGACTTTTAGCCTGGGAACAGCGCTGATAGCACCAATTTTTTTAGTTGTGGCTCAGTAATGCTTACTTTGACCAAGGACTTTCTGAGTCTCATGCTCTGCCAGGGAGGATAGGAAGCTGGGAGGAAGCAGAAACAGGACACCTTACACAAACTAGCCAAAGAGGTATTCCATATCACAGCATGTCATGCCCACTATATAAACTGGGGACAGTTACTCGGAAGGGCTAGATCACTGCTCGGGTCAGGCTGGCTATCTGTCAACGGGTGGTGATCAATTGTATTCTCTTCCCTTGTTATTTCCTTTATCATTATTATTATTGGTGGTGGCAGCAGTGGTTTGTGTTATACCTTAGTTACTGGACTGTTCTTATCTCAACCCGTGGGAGTTACATTCTTTCGATTCTCCTCCCCATCCCTCCGGGAGTGGGGGGCATGAAGGGGGGGGAGCGAGAGAGAGAGAGTGCATGGCTGACTGAGTTTAAACCATGACAGGCATTAAAGAATGGCACCTTTCTTCTTTACATACCTATAGGTAACAAGTGCTTTTTCCTCTGCTGAGATATTTTTAAGGAATGTGGTTTTATTTTTATGCATAATGCACCTATAAAAAAATCTCATTAGCAAAACTGACTCTTCTCACAGAGGCGGTGGTTTGACCTTAGCTGAAGCAGAATCACCCTTGGGCTCAATTCCATTTGGGCTTTCTTGAAGTCAACTAAAGTCCTTCTATTCCCTCTATCAGATTCAACATATAATACTGTTACCAGGCCCACACCATTTAAAGATGCCAGGAAAAACAAAATCCAGCTGGTGTACATTAGTTTCAGTGGTACTGAAGAGCACTTGGAGACACGGCAAAAGACAGCCTAAAGCTGATGAGTATACATGGTCAACATCTGTCTCTCTACACCAGTACTGCTCATATCAAAAAGCAACCAGCTGCAGTCTGAGTAGTCAAGGATCTCATGATTGAAGACACATCTGCAAAGAACTTTCTTAACACAACAGAAAGAATAAACTTTTTCAGCTATGAAAAAATGCTTTGTCAGATAACCATACTAGTTACAGTGCTCCCTAGAATCCATTAAAAGCATAATGAAAAGGATGTAAAGTAACATTAACATCAAATTTAAGCATGGCATATACGGATTTTGAGGACTAATCACAAAATGAAGTCCTATGTTGGACAGAGTATGTGGACCACTCCACTGCTGGAAGAATGGATTGGTTCATTCAGGAACAGAAGCAGAAAGACAAGTGAAAAGTTATGAGCTTTTAAGGCTTTATAATCTGTCTTCTTGCTCCATAAGACGCTACAAAACATACAAAATCCATTCAAATAGATCTATGCAACACAAGTATGCATGTTACTCATGCACAGTAGAAACTGGAAAAATTCATGAGGGTATGCATAATGTGCTTATGCAAGCTTACTAACTGTCATACTGCACTTATTTTCAGTTGCAGGTATTATTTCTTTCTGCACCCAATCTAAAGGAGACTGACTTTCTAAATTCCTCTGGAGGAAAATGAGTAAAAATAATTTGGCATTATTTTTATAAACTCTGATTGAGAAGACAGTAAATCAAAGCACAAAAGACTAAATCAAAGTATTCAGAAGGTCTGCATACTAGTTTTCAAACACAGAGTAAATATTTTTCTAATATTATTGTATAGGATGTCATGTTGTAGCTACTTTATATAAATTTTATTACTTGATCGAAGCATGATAATTATCCATTCCTCCAACATGGTATTTATAGGGTCCAACAGTTCTGCAGATGAATTTTTTACCTATTTTATTAAGTTCAAAGGCTAATAATTAAAAGTTGAAATAAAAGGCAACGAATGTCTATTCATATAATTAATTCATACTCCTAACATTTTTTCTCTGCTAAATTTTCCTTCTTGGTACTACTGCATTTTCTGTTATACAGACAGTTCCCCACATACTTAAAACACAGATAGCAAGATTTCTATTTTTCACTTGGTCATGATCATATAACTATCGGGGAGATTTCCTTTTGATCAAATTCTGTAATACACAATGGATAGGGAAAGCGAGTAAGGAAAGGAGTAGTGTCTCTTTTCTATATGCCCCACCTGAACTTCCATAGCAGAAGATTGCAAAGATGTAGCTCTCCCTGGGACCTTGCGCAGAGTTATCCTCAAGGTAATAGTAATGTGTCACACTGAAGGCTGGCTAGCTACACTCAACAAGGTTGCATTGAACTGTATGTGAGTTTTCAAACTCAGTAGCCTCCAGATATTGATAAAGGAATGGCAGTTCTCCCCAAATCCTTCCTGATGGTGGCTGATTTAAGCTTGGCATGCACTTTTCAACATACAGGGCCAAGATCTTTCCTACAACTGTACAGAACAAGTTAATGTATGTGAGGAGATGGCAGGATGCAGGGAAGAAGGAGCATCTACCCTTTTTGCCAACAAACATGATGTCAGCACAGCAAAATGCACTTCTATGTCCTCTCTCAAAGGAGCTATTAAAGACTTCCAGTAATAAACTCCTCATTTGATGCTTAAAGGTTATTTTTTGTATGACAAATAAATGTCTCCTTCCCAGACTGCTATGAATCAAATCATGTAATATACAACCAGGACTGGAGATGACAAAGACCCATTAGGTCATCTACAGAGCATTCCTTTGCCAATACAAGATTGCTCCCTGCAGTCTTCTTGTCCCTTCTTCAATTTACTTTGAAGAGTCTCCAGCAATGGAGCTTTCAGCTCTTCTTCAGTAAACTATTCTGGTGTTATAGAGATTTGAGTTATAGAAAGGCATTCTTGCCAGCTATACTAGCATTTTATAGATACTAAACCCCATTGAGAGTGGTCTATTTAGAAAATGACCCATGGAAGTCAGGAACTGCCCTAACTATACGCGTGCTCCCTGCTCAGCACAGGAGAGAAGGAGAGAGCCAGCCTTGTTTAGGCTCTCTAGCAGACGCCGTAATTCAAGTAAGCAATAACTTGATGGCTTGGCTGTGAGTTCAAGAGGATTATAGCAAAACTCACTTAGGTTGCACTTCCTCTTGGATGTTTATTATTGCAATTATTATTGTCTTCTCCCCTTGCTTCCCCAATTTTCATCTGGGACCTTTACTTTCAGTTGGCTTGTTTTATGTTGTACCTTTAGCTTGGAATTTCAACTGACTGTTTTAGATGAATTCATACTGGTTTATTTTAGTATCATACCATGTGGGAGTCAAAATGGGGCATGAGGACCTCTTAAGACCCAGAAAGGCAGCTGACTCCACTTGAAGAAACAAGCAGCCACACTGAGGTGGGTGAACACATGAGACCCATTTTTAACCAGAGTTTTAAATGCGCTTTTGTTTTCCATCTCAGGAGAAACAGAATGTCTAGGTGAGACAAGAGAGGCAGCAGATGTGGTCCTGTTACCTTATAAAAAACAGGAAAGGAAAGTGTTATTCTTTCATTTACCCTAAGATAAGAAGTCTATTATGTAATTCTACACCTGTGTGTCTGATATTTGCCATAGCTGGTGAGGGCTAGGACCAGCTGTACCAACATGCCCTCATCCTTCTGAATGTCCATGCCTTGACTGACATACAGGTCAGCTGGGTTTTGCAGTTTTCTGGTTTGTGTTTTACTTTTTCTTAAAGCAACGAGCATTAAGGGATAAACACAGATGTCTTTCAAATATATCTAAGAAAGGGTTTGTTAATATTTTTCTCAGGTATACTAGGCTCAATATACTGTACCTCAGCCATTTATTCCTTCCCTTAAATAAATATACTTCTGCCTTCAAAAGAGAAGGAGATGAAGTCAACTTGTTGAAATATTTCTCATTTCCATGCAGCATATACAGTATGATAAGCACTTAAAACTAAAAGTAATATTTGGTATTTGGTATGTCAACAACATCTCTTTCACTGCCAAACACTTCAAAGTCCAACACAAAAAGAAAATTTAAATGGGTTCCAAGATGTAAATATCTTGGGACAAGGTCAAACAAGGTGGCAAATATTTGTGTGTACTACATAATTCCGCCTGATGAAAAATAAACAGGTGTGGATATTTATTTTTTTGTCAATGCATAGTAAAGGGCAAATGTGGAGATCCATTCTACACACAAATATTTCTAGCATTAAAAAAACCAATATGTCTTTAACCATTAAACCAAGGCTCCTTTTCTATTAGCTCAATACCTACTGACTTCTGATTTGGTGTCTTGTCCGCCTCCAAGAATGAAGGCAGGCAATGGTATATGCAGTCTTATATTTCTCAGATTTTGGGAAAGATCCATGCCCCATTAAAACCCAAAATAGTAACACCACCTTCAATAGCAGGGCGAATATTGGCATGCTTTAAGGGAAAATCCTGTGTTTACCAGCATCACAATGGGAAGGGCTGCATTATGACAAAAAAAAATCTTGTTTTTAACAACACAGCAGAAGCTCTGTATCTAAGATATCCATTGTACAAGCGGTGGCATCCAGCAAAGGAAAGTGGCCAGTACTTGTTGTGACACTTATGGTTCAAACAGTTAGTTACTCAGCAGACATAAAGCAAATCTCCTTATTCATAGTCCACTGCTAAAACTACACTGCAGTAAACAGGATTCTTGCCAGAGGTAGGACAAAGCTGAGCCCCATAATCTTTTGAAGCACAGCATCCTCTCCATGATAAATGTTTAATTTAAAAACTGGTGGACAAAATATTAAGTGAATTGCTCTGATAGTGCAATAATAATGTTGAATATGCCCACAGCCATACCATCTCCAGCTATGATCCCCCCAGGTCACACGAACTAAGCCAGGTCAGCTTAGGTCAATGTTTGAATCAAACACCTCCAGAAGAGTGCAAGAGCTGCAGAAGCATTACTGTGATTCAATTCATAATACAGATTTTTTTGCTAAAATCAGGTCATATTCACAGTAAGCTAACCATACCTGAGTGAACTCAACTTAATTATACTTTCTCAAGATACATAACATGGCAAACTTTCTAAAACTGTTATTAAAAATAGATGTTATTATCAAAGGCTGCAGAATCAGATTAGATTGTTCAATTATTAGAAGAACTAATGTACCAGAAAAAAAAGATCTTATTTTATGAGCTGCCAAATTCTGCTAACTATAGCTGCTGTGTTTACTCCCCTCCAGTTAACCAACTGAAATAAGAATTATTAGAACATTCAGCATCAAGGTTTCATGATAGATCAAACTCAAGTTAGAGTTAATATTCAGGTAGTAAATGAAATCTGTTCTTCAATGACAACAGGCCTTCAGTAGCGATCCAGTATCTAAACAGAATGCTAAACAAAACCAGAGACAGTCAAAGATGTCATCTTTATTTTAATCCTCAGCTTTACCACTTTATTGGTAAAAATTATACACTCTATGTTATGCTAAGCCTTTCAATCTGTACCAAAGCGAAGATGAAATAGCCCACTGATCAAGTTCTCTAATAGTGTTTAAGTGAAAGACAAATCAAAGCTTAGGGGCAGCTTATGGAGCTACTCCCTAATGCCTCTCAGACACTAACGGCCACATAAATCTCCGCTGAGACCTGAACTACCTGTTGGTATGTACCTCTTCACTGCTCCTGGAAGGCGGCAACTAGTA
>JAVHNF010064201.1:17421-27963 GCA_034783455.1 Micropsitta finschii
TATTGATAGTCATAGTTGGTGAAGACCAACACCAGCTGTTTTGCTCTCCAGCTCCTGTCCTGTTGCACCATACTATTTATTACTTTGTTGAAGAAGTTCTTTACTGTGAGGGTGATGAGGCACTGGAGTGGGTTGCCCAAGAAAGTTGTGAATGCTCCATCCCTGGTGGTGTTCAAGGCCAGGTTGGACAGAGCCTTGCGTGACATGGTTTAGTGTACGGTGTCCCTGCCCATGGCAGGGGGGTTGGAACTAGATGATCTTAAGGTCCTTTCCAACCCTAAATATTCTATGAGTCTGTGATTACAGCAAGAAGAAAATAACTTTTAAAACTGCCAGAATTAGAGGAAAATTTGGCGAGCGATACTGAACAATGAATGATCAATCAACTTGAAGGTACTGTAGTTTCATGGCTTTCTGGAATAGTGTACGTCAGTTAATACTTTTATAACTTTTATTTCGAACAAACAGGAACAAGAAGAAATAGCAAAGAAGCATGAGGAAGATCTTAGAGTTTTACACCAGAAGTTAAATTTGCACGCTGACAACTCTCTTAATAAATTCAAACAGACTGCTTTGGTAAGTGTGATTAGTAAATTGTTCCCAAATTTTTAAAATTGCTGATTAAAAGAGCAGTTTTGCAGTCAAAAGTAAGTAACGAATGATGACAGGAGAAATAAATGGGTGGTGGATACAGAATTATTATAGTATTCTTGAGAAAATTCATGAGAAATGGATTAGAAATCAAGCGTAAAATAAGTTGCCACCTCAGTATATATGAGCTTTTTTCGTATCAACCTAATTTATGGAGACTTCTAGGAGAGAGAAGTATATTATTTGTCTCTTCATTCAGTCTGTTCTTATATTAAACTAACCATTTCAATACAAATTTTTTCTTGACACTTTATGATATGGTGAAACCTGTATTTAACTGGTTATTCTGAGGATTATTAGATGCACAAAGCTCTTTTCAAACCAGAGTGACTGCTTTCTCTGTGGACTAAGAAACACATCTCAGTAAATAAATACATTAGATATTAATGCTTGAATATATTCAGGAATGAGTTTAAAATGCATCAGTAATGCTTAGCTTTGATTTAAAGCTTAAAATGTTACCACATGCATTTGTTCTTTTTTACAGGATTTAGCGAAAAAGACTTCATCACTTTCCAACAACAAACATTTTCTCCACGTAGCTGAAATGGAGCAAGCTGTAGCAGAACAGGATAATTCTCTTGCTTCACTTGTTGGAAAATTAAAGAAAACATCATTTGATTTGGAGAAACAAAAACAAATTACTTCAATGAAAATCAAGGAGTT
The DNA here is from genome assembly GCA_034783455.1 of Micropsitta finschii. Classification (NCBI taxonomy): domain Eukaryota; kingdom Metazoa; phylum Chordata; class Aves; order Psittaciformes; family Psittacidae; genus Micropsitta; species Micropsitta finschii. Next base: position 18,739 of record JAVHNF010064201.1, read on the forward strand.
TGAGATTATCAGAGCCCAGTAAGTGTTTAGAGTGTGTTAATGTAAGTCACAACTGGATTGGACAAGTAAATTATGTATTGCTGCTATGGGACAGATCTAAAATTGAACATGTTTTTGTTGAATTTAACATTTGGCTGGAAAAAGTAACTCAAAAGAGTTACTATGGTTGGTAGTTGTAAGTTATTTTTATCTGTAGCCTTTCGTTGGGGCTAATACTGAAAAACTGTGGCTTGGAAAAATGCCTTTCAGTTGTTAGCTTTTGGCATTCAGTGGAAAAGAAAGTATTCAAGGAGTCTTGTTATCAGAGTTGTCTTTAAGCTACCGTGATACTTCTTGGTTTGTGTTTTGGTTCAGGTTTTTTGTGTTTTGTTGTTTTTGTTTTTTTTCCCTGATAGGGAAAAATTAACCTGCCTAACAAGTTTAAAGCAATGAAAATTTAACCCCTGTTTAAAAGGAGAAAAGGATAATGCTTTCTTTACATTTAAAGGCCAGAAATTAGAATGAACAATGCTCTAATCTTATTTTCCTGATCTTCTTGAGTAATTTTCTTATTAAATGGAGGCCTTCCTTCGTGAGTCCTTTCTTGTTATTTCCAAACCAATGTGTCATTTGCTTTAACAAAGATAAAAAATAGTGCTTACTTAATCACTAATTATTAACTTTATTACTGCAGTGTACTCTATTAATGCTTATTTTTTATTAGGCTTCGTGAAAAACACACAGCTGATGTGGAACGACTAAAAGATGAGGCAAATGTATTGAGGAACATGATATCTCAGATGGAGAAGGAATTTGCAAATGTAAAAGCTGAACTAGAGGTCCAAAAAGAAGCAAATAATAGAGCACCCACAGCAACACTGAAAAATCTGGTGGAGCAGCTGAAGAGCCAGTTAGCCATAAAAGAGAAGCAGCAGAAAGTTAGTCAATAAAAATTAATCCCTATGTCACATAAATGTTTAATGTTGCTTAGTGCTTAAGAATTCTATGTATAGTACAGCAGGAGAATATAACTGCATAATATAACATAGTAAAATCCAGTTGCCTTTTCTTGATTTATAATGTTCATATTAGCAACTTCTTCACTTAAAAGAACTTGAATTTACTGTTTTCAGGCCTTGAGTAAAGCACTTCTGGAACTCAGAGCAGAAATGACTGCTAATGCTGAACAGCAGATTATTTCTGCTGCATCACAAAAAGAGGCATATATGAATGTCCAGGAGATTGTTGACAGACAAACAAAGGGGTTTATGGTGAGTACTAGGTAATATCATTGTATTGCAGTGTTGTATTACTGATATTCCTGATTTGAGGAGTTTGCCCTTTTGTTTGTTTGCTTTCTTCTAGACACAGATAGAAGAATTAAATAATCAGATTACAAAACTTACAGATAACCTTAAAACAAGTAAAACCAGGGAAACTTCCTTGTCTGATGAAAGGGATGAATTGAACCAAGAACTTCAGAGGAAACAAAAAGCATTTGCTAAATTGTTGAAAGAAAAAAATGAATTGGAAGAAGAAAATGAAGAACTGAAGAAACGGGTCAAGAGGCTAAGCAGTAACATTCAGGTAGAAGTGATTTTTAAAAATATGTTCGATCTTGGTCAAGTTTCTGCATAGATGCGCTGGGTTTGGGGAAAAGACAGTACTTTTGGCAGGCATTGAGACATACTGGATTTGAAATGTTACTTTTGCTCATCAGCTCATTACATGTGAGCTGTTAGCTTTTTCTATTTGAAGCATGTTTCAAATGAAAGAAGAGACTGAAGAATACTTGCTCCTTGAAATGTTTGAAAGAGCCTGAGGAGCTGAATCACCACTTTCACGCGTCTTTGAGAAATGGAATTTTGTGATTTTTCTTTTCTTATTTCCCCTTGCAGAAGAAAAGTGAAGAATTTATAGTAGAATTGTCTTTTTTTTAATTCAGCTACTTGTTGCTGATTATTCAGTTTAGAATGAAAAGTTACATTACAATACCTTAATAATTTAAAGATAATTTTAAAAAGATCATTTAGGTTGTAAACTAACTACCAATTGGAGTTAAAGTCCTTATTTTTTAAGTGGAGAAAATAGGTAGTGGTCATTAAAATAGAAGTTTGTAAAGGTTTGTAATTTTTCAGAGCAAAGCTGATGAGCAAAACCTGATAGATGCACTTCAGAAAAAAATTAAGAAGTTGGAAAGTGAACTTGAGAAGTGTGAAGAAACAGACAAAAAAGGTGTAAGAGAAGACAAGGTATGTGATACTTGGATTGTGGCTTTGAAAGACATCATCAGCCAAGGTCTAGGCAGTTCAACCCTACCTGCTCTCGAAAAAACCCAGCCAAAGTTTATCTGGAGAAAAGCAGTTTCATGACTGTAACTTCTGCATGTTTTCCATACTCTTTTGTTTTTACTGCTCTTGTTGTTTAGTACTGGTATATTAATGTTTCTCTGCCCTTATAGAATTGAAGATCCATTACAAATCTTAGAAAACTAAGATTTACAGGTAGCAGTGAAATTGATTACATAAGTGTTGTCAAATGTGCATTTGTGAAATTAATGCAGTGATAAAACATGAAGTACTTAGGAGCACAAGTATGAATTCTAAAAGGGACGATGTCTGTGTAAGTCATTATTGTTCACAGTAGTGATCTCCATGTAGGAAAGGTACAAGAGCAATTGGAGATGTGTTCATTTTACCAGTTGTTTTGTTTGGGGTTTTCCTTGTTATTTTACTACTTCAGTACCTAATTAGTGGCTTACTACACTTCCAATTAATTAGAGTCTTTTCAAATACCTTTTGCTTAGTATCCAGAGATACTTTTCTCAGACTTTGCATGTATTTTCCTTTTTCCAAGATTTCGCTTTCTTTCTGTCCCTTCGTAGCAGTGACTGTTTAGAATGAAGACAGAAAAGCAAGTACAGGTGTTAACTGAAGAAAGGAAAAGACAAGTTTAAAAAAACCCGAATTGCTTACAGAAATATTAACTGTTATTGACCTGTTTTCAGCAGCCATTCGTGATCACATATGTACTGGTTTTATCTGATGTATAATTTACAGCTACTGAATTGTAAGTAGAGATTCCATTTCTCATAGGAAAAAATACACTAAGATGACCAATTGTACAGCTGTGCAGCAGGGGCATATAAACTGCTGGTGAGCTGCAGATCTGCTGCAAATTGGCATAGAAAAACACTTCTTTAATCTGTTGTTTTACTAATATGTAGTTCAGAGTAAAAGGATACATTGAACTACACCAGTCACCACAGCATACTGCTGTTTACTTTTTGATAGATGAGGTAAATAATATGTGCCTGCTATGGCTTCATGTTTTAAACTGATAAACGAAGAATATACTATTTCTAGCTTTTAACATGTTTGCTTATTTTGCTTTAAGGGAAAAAAAAAAGAAAAAAAAAAAAAAGAAATAATTTATGTTCTTCACAGACCTCCAAGGAGGAAATACTTAAATGGGAAGAAAACAAAAAATGGCAAATCAGAACGGAAGGATTGCGGAACAGGCTAAGGGAAAAGGAAAAAGAAGCAGATGCTTTAGCCAAACAGTTGAATACATTGAAGGACATTCATATCAAGTGAGTTGGTTTTATAGACTGTTATGAAATTATGACATAAGGGAAATGCAAATGTTTGTCAAGTAAAAATTGGAACAGTTCATAATGTTTATAAGATTGATGTATAGAATTTGACATTGCTATTCAGATTAAAAAGATAGTAACTTTTCAAGAAGCAGGCTATTCTAGTACCTTTTCCCTAGTGGAAGCCAAAACCTTTATTAGAAGAAACTGTCTCTGAATAAAATAAAATTTCTTTATTTTGCTTCTTGCATATAATATTCTGTTCTGCCCATGAAACAAAAACAGCTTTATGAAGACAGGCTATGTTTCTTAGATTACTAGGGTTGGACACTGTTACTGCTATGTGTAGTGCTACTGCAGTACTTATGGTTCTACGATTATGAGTTGGAAGCGTTTTAAAAAGATCACACGTGCAAATGTTATATTTACTTCAGTTACAGTAGTGGCAGGGTTTTACTGATAAAAGATGCAGAAGAGAAAGGAAACTGTGATGGTGATTGTAGCTGTTGTTAGATTAGGTTTGAAACTGCTTCAAGATGACATTTATTCTCCGCAGGTCTTGCATGAATTTCACATAAAAGATGGGCAAGAGCAGCAAGTGGTTTATGACATTCATGAGACTGACTTAATATTCATTGTTTCTTCCAGGTTTGGTTTTGGAGTGTTTTTTTCGTGCAGCTGTACTCTCTATAAGATAACCTTATTAAGCAGAAAGGGGGTGTGGTTCAGTGAGCAAGTATGTTGCAAATATGGATTCTTTAAGACAGAAAATACATTCTCCTAAAGCAAATGTTATCAAATAAAGTTTTAAATGTAGTTACTGGATGTTGCAGGACTGAAAAAGAGAAAATTACTTTACAGAAGAAACTGAAAACTACTGGTGTCACTGTTGACCATGTTGTTGGAGTAAGAGCCTTAGAGACTGAAAAGGAACTGGAAGAACTAAGAAAACGGAATGTAGATTTAGAAAATGAAGTTGCTCACATGAGGTGAGAGGCATTTTAAAAGAATCTATGAAAACCAAAAACCAAAAAATTTAAATGAGAAAAAATATCTGTGGAAGGAGATAGTCTGTGTTAGACCAACTGATTCACTAAGGGTAAAAAATAATTGATGGGAATTTCAGAAATCTATCTTTGTGTCTCTGATGAGCAAACTTAAAAGCTACTTTGGAGCAACTGTGCATGTTCAGAAAATATGCAGCATTGGTTCATTATTCTAAAAAGCTAAATAATATGAAAAACATCTGGTTCCTATTGTGTAAAAATTATAATTACAGTTTAGAGGTTTTGAAAGTTACAGGAACTGCTAAGTTGCAGTTACAGACTGTATTCTTAATCAGTGTATCCACTATTACAGTGGATAGTGGACCTGAGTAATAAAAGCTGTATACATCTCAAAAGAGCAGATTCCTTTTGCCAAAGTACTTACTTTTGATTCATGGAGATTACTTGAAATAGCGTATATGGCTAGCATTGATTTAGAATAACTAGCCCAGTAATCCTAGAAAATCCAGTCTAGAAATGCAGAAGTTCATGGGGATTTTTACTTTAAGGGATGATTTTCTGCATTAATGACCATTTGTTTGTTTTGGCTTGGTTCATTTTTTGATGTAGAACACAGCAAGCGATCCCACGAGATTCTGTTGTAGAAGAATTACATTTCAAAAATCAATACCTCCAGGAAAAGCTTCATGCATTGCAGAAACAATATTCAAGACAGGCATATTCTAGACCATCAGTAAGTTAATATTGTAACCATATTACCTAGAAGAATTGCACCTATTTAACAAAAATATTTGCTATCCATTTGGTATTCTGTGTCATTTAGCTGTTTTTATTTCAAATTATAGCATTTTAGAATAGGATGTGAAATACTTAGTTTTTAGCATTTTTAAAAAACACAACCACCCCATCCTCAAACCCCAAAACTTACAGTTTGTGTGTTCTACATTTAGAAGTTGAAATATTCAGCATCCTAGCATATGTGGAGAAATAAGGGATATGTATTTTTTAAATATGTGAGTCTGCAACTGAGAGACTATTTTCATATTCCATATTGATTGAAAATTTGGGATACACAGAGTTTGGGGAAGTACTGAATTGCATTTCAATTACGCGTTTTTGTTGTGTTTTGATTTTTACAAGGTTCATTGTATTGCAAATATTGCATTATTAGGGTATCATAGTCTTTCAAGAAATAGCTTTACCAGTACATTCCAGTTTCTTTATTTCATGTTTTGTTTTATTGTCTTCTGCTTTTCTTTCATGCTTCATTCTATCTTCAACTTACATCAGAGTACGGGTGACCAAAATGAACTGTCCGAGTCTGTTCCTGTCAGTATCAGTAAACAAAAGTATTTGAATTCCCTTCAAAAGCAATCTGTTTTAAGTAGGAGTGAAATCAAACATCTGACTAATCATAGCATTACTGATGACAATGAAATAGATGAGGAAGCAGACATGCAAACATGCATCATGCCTAATGAAGGGCATGAGGCTATCACGGATGCAAGCACAGAAGTGTTTCCTGAACAGCATCCTGAAGATAGTGAGAAATGCAAGGACACAGATATTTCTAGGAAAGGGTTGAAAAACATAGATGAAGCTGATGAAGAGAACTGCAGTGAAAAAGAAGAAAATATAACCCAACCTAAAAATGGAAAACTTAATCAGGAATTTGAAGAGGAGAGTAAACCAGAAATACTCAAGCAGTCAACTGCTGCTAGTGATGGAAGTGTAGAAGAGCCTGATACTGACAGAATGAGCTGCAATCTGTCTGATGCAGGGGAACCTTCTAATCAGGCTAATGACTATGAAGCATTAAAAGTAAATATGAATAATGAAATGAAGGAATGCATTGCAGAGGATAAACATGAAACTTACCAAAGCGGTACAGAGGGGCTTGAAACAACTGCAGAACTTTGTGAAATGCCTGAGGTCTGATACTCTAGCAGTCCACTAGCATTTCTTCTGTATAACAATGGAGTGCTTTCTATGCATCCTCTGCAGGGATATTAAAGTAGTCACCAATGGATCCATAAAGCAAATCTTAAGCAGATCCATAAAGGAAACCTTAAACATTACAGTTTAAGCTGTAAACTTTAGTTTATACCTCACATGTAAACTACTGTCCACTCTAAACTTTTGATGCAGCAAGTTTGCAAATAACACCAGTGATACCTGCAGCTAGTTGATGACCTTCATTCTTTAAAAGACTTACGATGTATTATTACATGCAGCAAGAAAAAAATATGCTTTAATTAACCATATACTTTGTTCCTATTATTATTAATTGATCATATGGTTAATTCATTCCATAATTACATAAGCAAAACCCGCTGATTATTATACCATCAAAAACTTTCACTCTCTACTAGTCAGGTGTAATAGTTTGCCAATTCAAATCAAAAGTATATGTAATGTAAAGCATGCAAAGCACTCTTTATGTAACAGAAATTACTAGCCTCCCTAAATAAAGATTTAAGATTGGAGGAACTTAGAGACTAAAAACTAGTAACGTACTGCGCTTCCTGACTTGCTCTATGACCTGTTTGACTTAAGTGAAATTCCTTATGCTATATGTACTATTTAATAAATGTGTCAGAATATATCCTTAGAATTAGATGCTGTTCCTAGGTAGTGTCATAGCTTACTACACTCAGTAGCTTTTCTGTCTTTTAGACTTTGACATTTATTTCTTCCCAGTAGTCTAAGAGTTAATTTTGGTTTTACAAAATTTTTAGTGGTTTATAGTGGTTTGTAAACTTCCCTTAAAGTTTAAGCAGGTTTAGAAGATGTGAGAGAATAAGCTTAAGTCAGGGCAAATTAGATTAAAATACAACTGTCATTTGTTTTATTTCTGTGAAAAACAGTAATTCTCTGTTGCTTTTTATCAACTACAACTGATAAAATGACTAGTATATTACCACTTCTTTTCCCTGTTTCCTCCAGACATCAGGAATGGGATCAGATGATCAATATCAAAGAGAACAAGAAGTTTTAAGGGAAAATTTAAGATTGTCATCTGAAAATGTTGAGCTAAGGTTCCAGCTAGAGCAGGCCAATAAAGATTTGCCAAGACTAAAGGTAACATCTTTTTACCTTTAGGCCCCTTTGCCCTGAAGAAAGTTAGGGGATTGCTTAGAAAGAAATACATATTTTTCCTGTATATAATGTTAAGGTTTTTATGGTTTTATGGAAGATGAGAAGGTTGAATGGCTGGCAGAGATGATGATAAGTGCCATTGCAATGGGAAATTGATTTCTCTTTACATTTTTTTTTAAAGTAAACCAACTGTAATTTTGTTACTGTTCACCTCAGTTTGAAATCTAAATAAGTTGCTTGTTACTTTATTTTTTACAGGACCAAGTAGCTGACTTGAAAGAAATGTGTGAACTTCTCAAGAAAGAAAAAGCAGATGTTGAACGAAAGCTGGGTAGCATTAGAGGCGTGAGTATTGTAACAGCATTTTTCATTGTAACTAAATGAAACCAAAATACAAAAAAAAGCAATGTTTTATTCAAGCTAAATTGTTTGGAATCAACCAAAAGCAAAGAAGGATTGCTTTTGCTTATTTTATTGCCAAAGTGTCAAAATAATCAATGAAAATCAGTTAATGGGACCATTAGAAAGACTAGAGATACACTATTCAATAGTTGCACTGTCATGGCCTTATTTTGATTTTTGGATTAAAGTTATCTTCAGAATCATATTTGTACAAAAAAATAGGAGTTACAGCCCTAATATTGAAAATATATATTCATGTATTTATGTAAGTGCATAATACCATTACAGCTTTTTTATTTAAAACAGGATTTTGATTTGATGCAGATGTTAGCCTAAGTTATTGTTAGTGTTTTGTTTGATGTATTATGCAAGATGATGTGATTAAATTTTCCCTTTGCTCTTGTCAACTACTTTAATAGAGCAGTATTTCAAAAATCATGTAAAAAATGCTTCAGCAGTTCCCAGTATCTCCCTTGCTACTAACTTGTCAAACTATTTGTATGACCTTCTAAAGGAAGCTGACAGTAAAATCTCTTAAGTGCCTTTGTACCTCTTTCAGTATTACAAGGACAATTGAGTACTACTTCTGGGTACCTGGAAAAGATTGTATAGTTCTCATTCTTGTACTTTGCGTGGACTGGTGTGTATCTGCCTATCTCTTATACAGTGGTAGTTTTTGGATAAGCAAATTCTGCTTATAGAAATGTTTCATACAAAGGGTCTGAGCAGGTTCTGAATTTTCCTCCCTTTGCAGGCACCAAGATCTGACAGAGGTTTTTCTTTAATTCCATTGTGTACCAACACAAACCTCCTAATCTCTACAGTTATTTTAGAGAAGAAAGGTCATTTTTACTTCCAGAACTTTGTTGCTGTGTATGTTTTACTCCAGGGAATACAGTTCTCCCTGATTTGCACAATACTGTGCTTGTTACCTCCATAGAAAGAAAAGGAGATACTTGGGCCCAGAACATGAAACAGCTGAGGAATACAGTCACTACAAAGATGATGAGAAAATAAATGCATGTGAAGGCCTTTTATGAGCTTTCCCACCTAAAACACCATAGAATATTAGGTGTACAGCAGCACAGTGAGCAGAACATGTGTGTTTCAAGTTGACTGCCACATCTGAGGAGGCAGGACAGA
>JAVHNF010064206.1:0-12787 GCA_034783455.1 Micropsitta finschii
GGTTTATGAGAAAACCTAGGTTGTAAAACACTAGGAAGCATCTTGAAACAAGCTTGTAGTCCTTGTTGGAAAAGCTTTGATGGTCTTTGTATGCACTGAAAGCTTTTGCCTCGACAATGGAGGTGGGCTTTTCTGGCATGCTGTTCATGAGAACAGAATGCTCATGGAATCCTTTTAAGGAAGGGAACAGTCATCCTTCTGCAACATCCATGTTTTGCTGCAGTCTGCTGTTTTTTGAAAAAGAATTGTTTGATATGACTGCTCTTTTTGCATCTTGCTGTTACATTGTTTAACAGAACCGAGGATAGACTAAACATGGAATAGGAAATAGAAAGCTAAGTAAAAAAAAACTAAGGGTTCAATTTTACGGTTAGGTAAACTTCAGCCACTCTCGTATATCCTACACTTTGCTGTTGAAAAGAACAGGCTTAATTTTAGACTGAAAAATTCTCTGAATCTTTTTGTCAGGTGGGTTATGAAAAAGTAGAAGAGAAGGATTTTGGTGCTCTTTTATCTTTTTCTCAATTATAGTAACACTGTCAGAAGAGATGGTGGCAAAATGCTGGTGAGGACTGTTTAACATCACAGGCTATCTCTGAAATCTTGGTTTTGGTTTAGAGATTTCTGAAGGAGCTTTTAAACACGACTACAACTGATCAGATTTACTAAAATGAAGATCTGAAGATCTGCACGTACGCAGTTTGCATTATTAAAAACCTTTCTGGTTACATCTTGGTGAAAAGGAAAAATGCGTGCCTGTGGTGGAACTTAGCTGTTCCTTTATGTAAAATTACAACAGCAAATGCAGTGTGCTTCTACTATTGTATAGTAACTGAGAAATGTAAATTAACTGTTTTCCTTCTGTAGCTGGAGAACACATATATTGCACATCTCCCTCTTAAAATTTGCTTGTTATAGGGCTTATAGGTACTTAACGATGTAGACAAATGAACACAAAGGAAGTGCTTATTTTTGAAATTGTTTCAGTTCTTGCTTTCTCTAGGGGTAGGAGTTAGGGGTTTCACTGCATGTTCGTGAGCTCTTCCATTTGTATTCTCCCACTCAGAAACAAATTGCCTTAATTACAAAATAGCATGCTTCTCCCATAGTAACTCAGTTGTGCTTCTCCCATTCTAATGAACAGAATGGGTGTGTAAATAGTGTCACAAATTCCATTATTCATATTGTATTCGAAGTACTCTGTGGTGCGTGCTACTTGATTTAGTAGATGAGGGGGCATTTAAGAATGAAACCATCAACTCCTAAATATCCTTAAACATCAAACAAAACTTTCACTTTGAGAAGGAAAATGGCAGTAATTCCATATGCATTACATCTTTACCATAATCCTAAACCTTCTCTAAAGCTCTTATTCTACTCTATTAAAAGGATGGACTACTTAGTCTTTGCCTTGAATAATGCCAGTATTGTTGACCAGCTTTAAAGATTGTGCCTCCTAGTAAAGATTTGTGTAGTATGAACACTCATGAATTGGTACTTCATTTCATATAGGGTGATAGATTCACTGGATTTGAAGACTGTATTATTCTGTAATGTGATAGAACAAACAGCTTGGTGTTAGACTGGGAGTTATGCTGTCCATGGCTAAACAATGCACAATCTCTGTTTAAAAATGGGAAAAATTTAAGCAGGATGCCTTGAAGTTTCCTTATCCACATACTTTGAACTCCAGCTGTGGAATAGGCTGTGTTCCTTAACAAGTGATGTTATAATGAAAAAGCTATGTGAGGATAAAGTCCTAAGTATAGATCAGTATGCCGTGTTGTTCCTAGTCATACATCTTTTGAAACTGTGAAGAACTCCCAAGCAGTGTGATTTGTTTTAAATGTTGTGGTTTTGTTTTTTTTTTTTTTTGTGGCATTTATTCTAAGAATCTGACCTTAAGGTGGGAAACAATGCACTGTAGCTGTAAAGAATGTGTAGAGAATACCAGAGCTGTTGTTTGGCCAGAATTGGACATCTACAACTTAATAGACGAATGCTCCTACTCAATTGTCCTTGTAAGTCTGAATTTGGTCTTTGGCTTACATATGTAGATGGAGTAATTGTTTTGGCCAGGCTGCCAAACTGAAGGTTAGCACAAAACAGTCTTGGAACAGTGTTCTATCTATTACAATGTCTAGTTGATAAGATAAATGAAAAAGGCAGGAAAATAACATGTTAAAACAAGGGCACCTAAATCAAGTGAAAATGGAATTTGTTTTCTCATCTAGCTGCAACTACTGATGATGCAGTTAGTACATAGCTCTTGTATATTAAGTCTTCTTGAAGTGAATCTAAGTTTTTCTTTAAGTTTCTTCTGTTTCTTTCCCATTAGTGATGCTAGTTCTATGTGAAAACTACCCAGATTGTTTTGTACTTATGCAGAAGACAACCTGGTTGTGGTCCAGGTGATTGGAAGGATGTGGAAAATTAGAGATTTTTAGAAATCTGTTGGATTCTTAACATGTAATACCCTGCACAGAGTCATTACAATTTTAGCAGCATCACCAAGATTTATTTCTGTCACATTATGTTAGCTTTTAAATTACATGTGTTTCTACACATGTAGGTAATGATGTAGGATATCTAGCACTACTGATGCTGTTGAACAAATATAAAGCTTCCCTCTAGAAAGAAATTGAGTGTTCAGATGACTTATTTCTTAATTTGAAACAACCATAGTCACTGCACCCTGGAAATGACTGAAGTGAAATTCAGATTAAGTGCCGGAGAACAACTGACATGTAAAATTAATGTTTTGGAGCACATGAAACAATGATTGTCTCCTGTCTCCTAGGTGTATGAGCTTGAAAAGCAGAATAGCTACATTTATTTATCAGTTTATGTCTTTTGATATTAATATTTTATGATAAGAAGCATCTGAAACTTTGATTTAGCACTTTGATCCTATATGATCTGAGCAACTCTGTGAAGGGGTAAAGGTGGAAAACAGCAAAGTAAGTAAGAGTGCAGACAGCTGTGACCTGGCTCTGGCCTGAGAAACATTTACAGGGTCTTTTATGTTTACTCTTCTAAAATATGAGTGCTACAAACATGGTGAAGTGTAGTTAACTAACAGACACCTTAGGTAGCGATGCTAGTGCTGCACTAGGCAGACAGGGGGAAGTGAGGATGGCTTCATCTGTCTGACCTGTGGAAGAAGGACCAAGGGAGGAACTAAGGAAGCTTAATGAAATCAGAGGATCTCCTAGGTTTTAGGACTGACCTAGACTTGCATTATAGATGGTATAGGAATGCTCCACTTAAGCTAACTTTCTTTTTGAATACTGGAAATAACATGGAGCAGTTATAACAGCAATAAAAAACCACTACTTTTTTATTTTATTAAAATGCTTTAAAATTAGATGGTTATTGGCTCTATAACTTACATGCACACATGATTTCTTTGTTTAGATCTTCACCTTGCTGCTGAGCTTGGTAAGACACTCCTGGACCGTAACACTGAACTAGAAGAATCTTTACAGCAAATGTATGCCACAAATCAAGAACAACTGCAGGAGATTGAGGTAAATATTTAAGGGATCCAAGTATTAAACCATCTAGACCCGCAACACAATAGCACATAAGTTTGGATCTGACTTTCTTGACATCTGATGAATACTTAAAGGAAAAATACTGAACAGCCGTTAACCATTTCAGCTACTTGGAGAATTTGAGAACCTGTGCTTTCAAATCACAGCTAGATGATAGTTGATCATAGTTGTAACTGTTTTCTGATTACCAGAAGCTTTGTGTCTTTAAACTTCATGCTGAATTTGGCTTGTTTTAGTAACAAGTGACTATCATTTTTGTACAAAAAAGTTACTTCAGTTATTCTGTTGCTAAACTTTGCTGATCTTTCCAAGTAAAATACCATTATATGATGACATATAATTTAAATTAGTATATGAAAATATCAGTGGCTACAGCACTTACACGTAAAAGCTGGTAAGTGCAGGAGAGAGACTTGAGTAAAGTTTGAGGATAGGTACTTCCACTAAATGGAGCTGTGGTAGATGGAGCCAGCTTATTTCAATTTAAAAAAATGAAACCCACCCCCCTCATCTCTACCCCCCCAAAACAAACCCAACAAAACAACTACAAAAACAAACACTGAAATAGTATCTAAATACAGGACATAATAGATCTATTCTGTATTTTTCTGTGTTTTCCAGAGGGGGAATATTTCATTACTACCTTTCCAAAACCACTCATCTTTGTGTTACGTGGTGGAAAAAAACTGTCCATTTTTGGCAATTAGCTTTTTTACATTGGCTGTGTTCATGCAGACTTAGCATTTATCAGCATAATGAGTTTTTTCTCCCTCTATTACAGAGCAGTTCATGGTCTCTAATTAAATTATTAAATATTCAGTACCTTGACTGACAGCATATTGGATATGCAGTCAGTGTTTCAGTCTGGTTCTGGTACAAATCCCAGGGAACAGGCTGTGACTGGTATACACTGGATTTTTACAAATCCAAGTCCCTCTGTGCAAGCAGTTACAGATGGGGTGTGGATTTTGTACAGCTGCAATTTCAACTTAAAACGCTTATCATTTGGCAATAGGTAACTTCAAGAATCCTGAGCTTAGTATTTATACATATATAGGTGTCTTTAGTCATGTTAACCCAAATGCAGTGTTTTTATTAGGTGATGCACAATATCTGAGTGCAAGTTGTTGTGGGTTATTTTTGGGGGGGGTTGGGTTTTTTTTTTTGTTTTTTGTTTGTTTGTTTTGTTTTCCTAAGATACTTTTCATTTGTACCTCATTCTTTGGCTCTTTATTGTGTGCCAAACGTCATCTTTGTTATGCTATTCATTCTGTAATACAATGGTTGGAGTGGCTGCTATTTGTATTAGTGCCACAGTATTACAGAAAATGTATTTACTTATGCAGAGACTTAAAATAACTCATTGCCATGAATGGTTTTTATAGAAAGATTAATTCTTAAGATCTAGAGGGGACAAACACTTCAAGGTGTTATGCAAACACTGTTCTCCTTAAGGTTCAACACCTGGAGGAACAACCATGTTTAAGGAAGTGTTTAACACAGTTACAACACACTTTTTGAAGTAGCAGCATAACTTTGTGACAGATAACTAACTTGGCTCACTGAGTGTAGCTCATGAAATATAGAAAATATATTATTGCTAAGTTGCATTCATTTATAGAAATAGCTCAGTGCCATTACGGATAAAATATCCTGCTGGATTAAGCAAGTTTGCTTCAGGTGTTTTGGTGGGTTAGTGACTATGTAAGAGAGCTTCAGCACCAGGAAGTGGTCAGAAGTGTCCTTCCAGCAGTGGTCTATGGTTGGTGTGTTGCAAAGGAAAAAGCAAAATGAACCCCTTTCTTGAAATAACCAAAGAGAACCTCAAGATGGAGGAACTGAATATATCAGATTATTTGCACAAGGGATTGCTACAGGAATTCACCAAAGCAAATGGGGATAAAGTTAGCATATGCAAGGTGCTGTACGCTTTAGCTGGTAAAAACAGTTCAGTCAGTTATTTTCATACCTAGTGTTCTGTCTTTGGTGGGAACACAGCTTATCCCACTGCTCAGGATTACATGTGCAAGTGGCATAACCAGTCTCTATGCTTGATTTTTCCTTACTTGCAAGTGCTTGTCTCTGTAACCTAAAGGTGATCTTTCTTCTGTAGCTACTCTGCTGCATTTTTTAACTGCTTTTTCAGTGCAGTGTGTCAGTGTTAATTTTTGGGTCGTTCCCCCCCCCCCCATTTATTTGCATCTTATGGGTATCAAAGTCTAGAACTGTCTAAGAAATCATTGTGAAATACAGTACTTGTCTGCACTGAAAAGGAAGGGTCAAAGGCTTTGAAATGCTTAAGAGTACATCTAATATATTAAACACAACATTTTACAGCCTTGTATCATTATATCTGACCTCTGTACTGACACATGTACCACTAACTAATCAGAGTAGATTTAATAAATGCTGGATTGAAAGGGCAACTTCATTGCCGTCTCAATCTGTTCTCAGCACTCAGACTTCAGAAATACTGACACTCTCCTTTTATCATGTGGTAGAACAAAGTCCCAGCTGCTGCTTCATGTTAGGTGCCTAGTTGCAGAGGAGGTGGAATAAATGTGAACTTCTAAAGTATTGCTCACCACATCTATACTTTGTTCTTGTGGCCTCGTTACACCAAGCCAACTTGACACCAACACTGAAGATATTGGAGACACAAGGTGTCTTCACTTTTAGTAAGCTGAAACGACTGCAAAAGCCCATTGTAACAAGTAGTAAAATCAATTCTGGCACCAAAGCCACCAAAGGCTTCTGTGCTCAGCTGTGCTTATATTGCTGAAGAAAGTCTGAAGATCTCCAGCACCTTCTGAGAACAACCAGTGGGGAAAGTTAATCTGAAATGGGTCACATTGAGATTCTGCTGGTAATCCATGTACTATTTTTGTGTAAATCCTCAGTCATGTGCACGCGGACTACAAAAGGATCTAGCCAACTGCTATCATGTTGATCTTCTAGAAGTCTGTATGTAGTAGTTACTAGTCCTAGATTAACTTATTATCTGTTCTTAAATTGCCTAAAATGTAAACTTATCAATCTTCTAATGAGGTAACAGGTTAAGTAGAATATTAGAAGTTTTGAGTATGTACAGGTATATATAAAGAGAAGTAACTCTGCCTACATGTCTGGATGCTCCTACTTGAAGTTTACTTTTCAGTAGGTAGTATGTAATAATACAGAATATATTGCAAGAAATGAATTCTATGTAAGAACGAAGTACTTCAGATTTACAGGGTTAGGGTTTTTTTGTTCATTTGCATCATGCAAATTCTTGTGTGGGTTTTTAGAATTGGGTCAGTCCTGTCCTGGATGGGACAATTTAAGACACTTATATTAAAAGCTTTAAGTGATAGTTAATTGCTCTTGGACTGAGAATTCCAAGTTTTCTGACATTACTCAAGTAACTTAAGTCTATGTTGCTCATTGTAAAACTAAAGAGGATTAAAATGAGTACTTCATGTGGAGTTTTATTTTTTTAGAAAGCAGGAGACCTTTGTTTGGGATTACAGTAACTGGAATAGTTCCCTGTGAGTAATTAAAGATTGGATTCAATAGTTTGATTATACTTCCTGATGCATAGTAGCCCATATACTACCTTAAATGTGACCGCGACCTAAATTCTCTTCTGCTGAACCTAATGCTGCTTCAGACTGGAAAAACATAGGTTAGCTGAAAAGAAATTTAATTATGGGTGGTGCTACCCAATATTTCAGATGTAATGCTAAGAAAAATGTTGGGTCAACACTGTTAGGAAATCTCTATTGGAGCTCACTGCAACTTCTGGAAGGACTCAGAGGATAGTTAAGGGCTATGTTGAAGCCTGGATTCAAGACTGTATCAGTGAGTACTGCAGTATGGACAAACCCAATCCAGAAGGCTCGAGACCAAAGCCTAGCTGCAGCAAGTCTAAACACAGCTAGCACAACCAAACCCAGCTCCTTGGGATAAAAGGCTGGTTGATCCACTGGGGTTGATCTCCATGACAAAGGCAAGCTGTGTTACTGGTAGCTCTTTGCAGCTAAAGGTTTATCAAAGCAACCACTGGAATCTACATTTCTGAAACTTAAAAGTTTCCTTATGAATATGAATAGAATTGCAGAATAGTAGTTTTATCTCTGTGCTTCAAGTGTAAGCTAATAACAGCAATACTGTCTTGCAGTACCTCACAAAGCAAGTGGAACTCTTGCGTCAGATGAACGATCAGCATGCCAAAGTATATGAGCAGCTGGATGTGACAGCAAGAGAGCTGGAAGACACTAATCAAAAACTAGTTGCAGACAGTAGAGCTTCCCAACAAAAGATATTAAGGTAAACTTTTACTAGATACTTCCTAGATAATATGAAAAAAAGCGTATATTTGTGTAGTTATTGGATGGCCATGTCTGTCTAGTAGTGTTCTACAGTACTGTTAAACTGGAAGGACAGTGTTTTTTAAAGGTCTTTTGGGGCCAAAGAACAGCCTTCAGAGAAGAAAACACGCTGTAAGGGGATGGGAAATTCACATCTACTTGATTTCACACTCAAATGTCTTTCACCTTTTAGTTTGACAGAGACCATTGAGTACCTGCAAACACACATAGATGACCTGCAGAGACAAGTAGAAGAACTGAAAAAGCCTGGGCGAGGCCGGATGAACCATGAGAGATCTGACCAGCCAAGATCAATGCATAG
Organism: Micropsitta finschii; assembly: GCA_034783455.1. Taxonomy (NCBI): domain Eukaryota; kingdom Metazoa; phylum Chordata; class Aves; order Psittaciformes; family Psittacidae; genus Micropsitta; species Micropsitta finschii. Next base: position 8,229 of record JAVHNF010064206.1, read on the forward strand.
TTTCACATGTTTGAAGGAGCTGTATGATCTTCGCCAGTAAGACTTTTTACCTTGCATAGCAAAGATAGTACTGGAAGTATTTTAGGCAAAGCTCTAAAAACTAAGACACAAGCACAGAGGTGAAACAAGCTAGCAGGAAAACCTCTGATATTTACAACTTATCAAAGCACCTGCACAGTCCTGTGCTATGTGGTGGTGCTACTGCTTCTGGCATGCTTCTAGACCACATAAGTATTTATGTGAGAGGAACTGCCTTGAAGGGTTTTCTCCCAAGGTCTCCAACCACATCAAATTGCAGCCCAGAAAGTTTACAGCAGTTTGTACCCCACTTTTTTTTAGTCGAATAAAACCAGGCAGATAATCTGAAAAACAAACATTCTACATGCAAAATATTTTCTGTAACTTACTTTTTCCTTGGATGTCTGTGGATATTTTCCTTTCAAGGAAGGCAGGATTCCTGCAACAGCCTACTTGAATTTAAACTGGTTAAAATGATGTTTAGGCTGGTAAAATGGTGCCTGGAGCTCTGGGCTGTGTTTTTAATTTGGAGTTTTCCCCTGCTGAACTGCATTACTGTGCCCATCAGAACAACCACCTGGGGTAAAAGCTCAGACTAGCTTCAGTCCTAGAAGGTTCACTTATGAAAGGTAATTTCACAAGTGAAGCACTTCCATAGCCTCCATAGGCTCTTGTGTCTGGACTTCAGCACTACATGAATGTAGGACTGTAGAATAAATCTGTACGTCCAAAACGAAGTTATTTCTTGATAATTTAAATAAGTGGGTTCTTTCAAATTGCCCAAGGCTTGTGGAAGTACCAGGCTACAGAATTGCCTTGTCAAATTTTCATGCTTGTTTCCACAATCAACAGTGACAAAAGTTAGAGGAGTGCTGTGGAAGAAAATCTGAGTGTCAGAGTACTGCATGACATGGAGGCAATGTTTAAATAAACTTAAATTATAGGTCTAATTATTCAATAAGCTTGTCTGTAATCTGAAACTGTTCCTAAACTGCCATTCTGCTTAAGATGGGAGGCTTGATTTGATGGTATATCAGTATCTACAAACTCTGCTCTGATGATTAAATAGACAGATAGGTTAGTAAAATGATTGCTGTGTGTACTTTGAGGTGTGGTAGCACCTAGTTAAAATCTGTTAAAATCAGATTAGTTTAAATGTGTCATTAGTTACCCAGCACAGGAGAACTTTAGGAGGTGTGGTCAGCTGTACTTCCTACATTTGATAACGCTTATTTTGTTTCTGCAGGTATTTTGTTTATGACCATGTGTTTGCAGAAAAGATTACTTCCATGGATAATCAGCTAAATCCTCTAGAAGAAGAAAATGAGAACTTAAAAAAGGCAGTTACAGTTCTGCAAGCCCAACTGAATCTAGAAAAAGAGAAGAGGGTAACAATGGAAGAGGAATATAGTCTTATGGTAAAAGAAAATTGTGACCTTGAACAGAGGCTTGCTGATATAGACTTGTATCGGGCTCGTGCAGAGGAGTTGGAAGTGGAAGTAGCTGAAATGCGACAAATACTTCAGTCTGAAAACACATTACATAGAACAGAGAAGTTGGTGCCAGAATCCTTTTTCATTTCATTCAAGGAGCCTTTAGAAAGGGAGCTTGGTCAGAGCCCAGCAGATGATGGGCTTCTGACTGTATCAGAGTTTGAGAAGAAGGCGCTGAAACGGAGCAGCAGTGAAACCTTCCTGAGCAGTGCTGCAGGGGGAGACATTCTAAGGGATCATGAGGAGACATGTATTAGGAGAGCTGAAGCTGTGAAGCAGCGAGGAGTCTCTGTACTTAATGAAGTTGATGCTCAGTATAATGCTCTGAAAGTGAAGTATGAGGAACTTTTGAAAAGGTGTCAAATGGCTGAAGATTCTTTGAAAAACAAGGCTGTACAAACACTGAAGCAGTATTCCAAAGACCTAACTGTGGGGAATACCCGGTATGATCTTCCAACTAGCAACCAAGAATTCACAAACGTGGAGTTAAGTGACTCTCCCACAAATGCTCTTCCTGAATATAAAGCACTCTTCAAGGAAATTTTCAGCTGTATCAAAAAAACAAAGGAAGAAATAGATGAACACAGAGCTAAGTACAAGTCCCTCTCCTCTCAGCCGTAACATTGGACATGCTAATGACCTGTTTTCTATTGACAACTGATCTGTTAGTCAAGAAGGGGAAAAACTTTACACTGATACCAGAAGACCCCTTATACAATGTATTTCTTGAGCACTCAAAATGAATGTTTTGAATTGGCTTGTAGGCCTGTAGTTAACAAACTAGTTAGTTAACAGCTAGTCTCCCTATACCTACGTAGCAATAGGTTAAATGTTATTTAGCACTGTCACACAAACTAGTGGTTGTAAAGCAAGCAAACATCATAGCTTAATACTACACTACTACTTCATACTATACTTAATCTCTAGCCAGAGCAGTTAACTGACTCTAGTTTCCTTAGTCCACTTAAAAAGTAACAGAGCTAAGAAATCTGTATGCTCACAAGGAATCAAACTAAAGCTTTCCTTTGGTTTACACTGATGATCTAGCCCTGTAACTGCATCTCTGTGGAAAATAAGTAAAACCAAAGCCCATGACCAGTGTCCTGGGCAGCCTCTCCTCAGTTCTTGAGAATGAAGGTAGCAGCCTAGCGGAGCTTGCTTTGGCAGGGAGGTGGAGAGCTGGCACAGCAGCCTCAACTGTGCTTGGTTTAAGCTAGTACCATGTTTTCACATGCACTAAGCTCTCCCCCAATTAGTATAAATGTTTTCCTATTAAGAAAGGATTCGATGTAAAGTTTGCGTGGCTTTTTAGGTATGGTTTCTTATGTAGGGCACTTTGCCTGAAGGCAAGATACTGTGAATTGATGATGTATGTTATTTGGGACCTACTGTTCTTTGGTGGAATGTCTGCAAAGTACATTTTTATGTGTATTTGGTAAGATAGAAAGTTGCAATTTAGCTATTTAACTTTAGGAGTAGTACTGATGTAATGGGATAGCTTTTAATCTTACATACCACAAACTCCAAGTGCTTGAAGGAGACAGGCCCGGGGAAAACTTATCACATTGTTTTGTCTCTTGCTACCAGTGTCAGCTTCTGTGGATGATTCCACGCTGCCTGGGGGGTGGGAGGATGGACACAACTCTGCCAGAACACATCCTGCTGAAAGCAGGAGACCATGCTCTTGTTCTTCTTCCCCTTCTCCACTCCCCAATAATAATATATATATATATATATACTGAAATTCTGAAAAGCAAAAACCATGAAGTATGTTCTTTAAAACTGCTTCAAAGTCCTAAGAAAACAAAGGTTAAGAGATTAAAAGGGGGAAGGCACAACAAAAGGTGACATCCTTTTCCATGTTAAAGGTTCTTGGGATCAACTTTCTACCTGAGTTTACACCAAACCATTGACAAAGAATGTTGACAATTGCTCAGTGTTGGTTCAACTGCTGCTGCTGCAGTTTGCCTTATGTTGTACCCTGCTGAGCTTGTGGATAGCTGTCCTTCAGCTGCAGTATTAAGACTTCATTTTGTGGGAGTATCTCTAAAACATGTATTGCATTTTGAGGATTATTTAAAAATGGGAATCTGACGCTTGTATTTTTCTAAGCATAGAAATCTGTCAAGCCACATGTGTAACTAGTAATTACACTCGTGTGCCAGTAGAGAACCAGTAAACTTGTCGCAGATGGCACCTGCATTATCTAGTCTTGCCTCTTTCCCACGTGACTCAAATGGAGTTCCCATTACAGTTGTATTTTTAAAAAGGTTATGTCACATGGAAAAGGATAGGCCTATCTAGGATAGAAATCTGGGGGGATTGAAGTAGTTTCTCCTCAGTGTTGTGGTGTTCATCATTGCTGTTCAAAAAGGAGGGGAAACCCCCAAAAAGGCAGAAAAGCTGCTGTTTCTGCCATCAGGTTAACTGTATTGTCACTGTTTCCTTAACTCTTGGGTCTGTATCACTTGGAGGTCTGGCCTGATTCAGGTATGGGGAAGCAGTAACCCTACATGAGAAAGGTATGGCATGTTACTCAAAAACCCTTTACTGCTCCCTCCTCACTGCTTTAGGGGAAGGGGGATCCATACCTGCTGGACCAGAGGATATGTAAAATTTACATTTTGGTGAAATGGGTGATCTCCAGTGGGTTGTTACTGTTGGCTAATTTTGAGTACTTTATATACACCATTTTTAATGCTTTAAAAATACCAAAAACATCTTCAGCTTTCCACGGAACTACTTGATTCTCATGTCGCGTAACTTCCCCTTGACTACCTGTGCCGGTGCTTGGCTCTGGCTGTACCGTACTTTAACCTTAACTGTACATATTATGCAATAAAAAACTCCAAGGCTGGGCTCTGCTTTCATAACCTCTCTCAGACTTTCACCTTCCTCAAGAGCAGCTTTAAGATGCAGCCACAGGTATTGCTCTGGCACCAGGGCTGTGCTGGGTGCATGCCACCAACCAAGACAAAGGATATAGAATGTTCCTGAACTTAAAACACCTCCCTGATAAATGGATGTAATTAATGAAGTACACTAGCA
>JAVHNF010064206.1:15379-34832 GCA_034783455.1 Micropsitta finschii
GCAAAGCAGCCGGGCACAACACAAGGCTGGCTGCACAACCATTTAGTGACTTACAGAAGAAGGTATTTTTTCTAGAAATAGGTTTTCTGTTAAATAGCAACAGCACCATGAAAAACTAATGCCAGTACATTGTCCAGATGTTCCAGAAGAGCTGGTATTTGAGCCCATCTAGTTGCTTGACTACAAGCACAGGCAAGCCACATGAAATACTCTCGAGCAGGCAGAAACATCTGAGCTTATTTTAATGCTAAGACAACCGGGCTCTTTCAAGCAAGACCAGTTTGCTTATTATCACAGCAACAGATCTGTAATTTTTCAAGTATGCTATTATTCGGTTTGCAAATCCCAATGTAATAAAGAACTTAAGCACTTCTCTCATTGAAGTGGGTGACAGTGAGCAAAGGCCCAGCGACAATGATTAAAGTATTACTTCAGTTGGCACCTTTCTACTTAGCCATCCTGCATTGCTTTTAAAGCTTGTCAATCTTGGCCTGTATGGTCTGTACTTTTACACCTTCAACTTCTTTCAGCAAGTAAATGGTGCATCTTCAAAGACAGAGATGAAAGGATTCAAATAAACATTCACAATGTGTTAACTATTACTTAGCCTGCTTGTTTTGGCTAAGGTTTTGCTCTGTACACTGCTGCATGTCCTACTACAGGATGAAATGCATTTCCTTCTCAATATGTGGCACTTGTGCCCTTCAGCATTCATTTACTGGCACTCAGCTGGTAAACTAGGAGCACTGTGCAGCACCCTCCCACCTCCTTCCTGTTTAACTCCACTCTATTGGAAAATAACTCTGAAGTATCACATTTACTACATTCTATTCTCTGCCGGTCCAAGACGACACATAAAGATCCGTTGCAATAATACAAAATAACGTGAGTCAAAACCACTATTCCTTGGAGGGAAAGAAGGTAGAATGAGACAAGTGTATTTTTAAGAAAGCAAGCTGAAAACCAGGCTTTTTCCACACCAATTGTTCTCTCATCCTCAGCATTTGTCAATGTAGAATATGATCCTTTGCTCAAACTGAGCATCAAAAATTCATGCATTAATTGGATCAAACCCACAACAGAACAGGAACGTACCTTTAACACTCTATCCACCTCCTGCTTGTTTAGATCTTCCCCACATTCTTGACTCAGCTGATTCTGGATCACATTCCTGCGCACTCGATAATTTTTCGAAAAGATTTCAAGCAAAACTTGGCGATGCTTTAAAGGAAAATGTATCATAAATACAGAGAGAACAAACACCTACCCTAACCCATCTCCATATCACAACTGTACAAAACATTCATGGAACTACATTAGTGGATTATTGTTTCATAATCCCGAAACCATCCCGCATCCATCTGCTCTCCAGCAGTGCTCTAGCCTCTGAGGGCTCTACAGGGATCTCTCCATACCCCAACCTGCACTGTCCTGTGACCTGGAGCACCTCCAAATGTACAAGAATATGATGAAGAAGGAGCAGCAACATATTCCTCTCAAACGCTACTAGGAGTTCACATGGTCCACTCCAGCCAGGAGGCTGGATACTCCTTGACCCTCCCTTATAAGGATTTATTTAGATATGGACACAGAAGTTACATCATCCATCAATATTTTGTTAGGCACCTTCCCTTCCGCTTCATTGACTCTGATAGCAATTAAAACTCAGGAGATGCTCACATATGCTGTAGTAATTTCCTATTACAAGTATGAACAGATACATCAGGTAACAACATCATTTCATCTCTGCTTAATGCTGCATTACCATCAGACAAAAAAAAAATTGGACCGGATCCTGGTGTGAGGCCTGGGTCAATGAATATTTTCTCTTCGCAGCTTCTAAATTACTTGTATTCCACTGAGCTAGCTGCTGACATGTATTGCCAACATATTATGTTGTCTCTACCCACACCACCTTGCCTTGACACAGCAATGATCGCCCTGTGAGCTAAGAGCTTCCTCTCAGCTGAAAATAGGTTGATATTGGAAACTGGACACTTCAGTGGGAAAAGAGGAAAACTACCTGCCGTACCAGTCCCAGAAACACAAATTCAAACAATGACAAATGCTCAACAAACATATATTTGGGAATGTCACTTCTTTTTATCTTTACCTGATCATAAGTGTCACCAGCTTCCCAAAGTGCATAGACCTTTAATTCATCTGGTGAAGCAGCAGTCTGTGGAGGAAACTGAGAACAAGAGCCTGTTAAAAATAACCATCTATTTAATGAGTTCCACTTAATGATTCTATGATACGGTATCCCTGGACACTTATTACTGAATCAAAAATGTCATTGCCATGTAATAAGAACTGCTGAAACAACATAAGTTTCTCTCCCATTCCACATTAGAAGGGGTAACCTTGCTCTGGCAGTCCCCATGCCTCCTCAGGCATGGCCCGTCCTGCAGCCATGGGGCAGACACCTTCTCACATGCCCAGTGACTTCAGCAGAGACATCATCTGTGTCAAACCTGTTCTGCGGGTGATCCTGAAGCACACAGACCACAAATTAATGAGGGCTAACTATGGCGTAGGGAATGGGATGAGCATGCACCACAATGCTTGCCTTGATATACCCAAGCCATGTTTAACTGATGCTCCTGGTGGAGTAACTGCCGTGTCTGGCACACAGCCAGTCTTTTCAGAGCTTTAAAAGGAACTGCTGGGCACACTGGAACCTCATGGTTTTTGCAGGAGGACTGCTTCCCGCTGGTGGAGGGTCAACTACCAGTACCAGAACAAACCCAGGGCCTGGACCTTAGCCAGTATCTCATGGCAAGATGTCTAGATTTTTCCTGTCCACCAGTGTTTGCTTCCAGACCATCCAGAGCAGTGGTCAACTGAGTGTACCAAGTGCATTGAAGGGTCTTTCTAGAGGTTTTTACATTTACAGTGGCAGGTTTTAGAGATTCCGACTGCTTCACTAATCCCAAGTTGGTGTCACTGTGCTTCTGCTGCACTTGTCATCTGTTTTGGGGCAGACTACATGACTCCAGAAGACTGAACACTGGTGGACATTGAATGAGATACCTGCTCATTTCAGGCTCCAAAACTGAAGTGGTTTTGATTTTGCTTGTTTGTTCCCCCTCCAACATATGCCAAGCTATAGCAAAATACATTTGTTTTTTCTGATGCAGAGGCCTCACACCCCTGCACACAGGAAGGAACACAACTGCCTCGTCTGCATACCCCAAACCCCTGAAAAATAAAATGCCATCCATTTGCCTTAGCATTTCCCCTTGGAGCAGTGACTAACGAACAATGCTGAATATGCTTTCATTCTTGACACATCTCTCATCCATCACTAACAATTGCTTCCTTGCTAATCATCCGGATGACCTAAAATCAATCATCAATGAAAAGCTAACAAGCCAGCCCTGATTGTTCAAGTATCCCTCAATCCTAGTTGTTGGGACAAACCAAACCTTTTTTCCCAGCCTCATACACCACACAAACAGACTTGTGCATCGCAGAGTGAAAGATAATGTTTTCATGCTCAGTCTCCAATCTTATTGCAAAGAGAAAGAGTTTTGTCCAGCTTTCTGCCTGGTGAGATTAGCAGCTTTGGCTCTCATGTTGGTCCAAATGGCTGGAATATAACAAGGTTTTATACTTGGTTTAGAGACAGGATTCAGGTTTATTGGGCTTCCAACACCTGATGTAATTCTTTTCCTGTAAGGATGTTTGCTTTTGGGGAACAGTATCTCTTGTAAGCTTCCAGCACAGATAAAATGGAATACTTCGGCTCCCCTCCAGAAAACAGCTGCAGCAGGAAAGGCAGAATGCAGGGCATCAGGAGCTGCTTCATCTGAGCTGCTTCATCTGCTTCATCTGAAAAAGTTACTGAGCACAGACCTGGAGTGCAAACTCCTACTTCAGCCACACATCTGAAACGCAGCTGCATTTATCTGGCCATTTGCTGAGGAAACAGCTTCCAAACCAACACAACACTTATTTGGGAAGAAAAGCCCACAGAATCTCCTCCTCTTGTCCAGCCTCACTCTGCAAACTGCAAACACTGCTGCCAACAGTAATTGACAATCACACAAACTTGCTCTGTTTCTCACAATCACATGTTCCACTCCTTGCTGTTGTCACACAGCCTGAGCTGAGTGGGACATGCCAAGAGGCATGCTGCTGTGTCCAAACAGCTTTACTGTCTTGCCATCCACTGTCCCTTTGCCATTTCATGTTCACCATCTTAATTCTTTCAGTCTCACCCTGAAACAGCAATCCAGTGCCTTAAAATCCTTCTCTAAAATACTTGCCCCATGCCCCTTCCTGCTCTAAGCCCCAGAGCAAGTGCAGGGCTTTCGTGAGACAAACTGCTGTCCCAGGTCCACAGGGCTGCCACGTTCAAACGGAAGCTCTCATGGAGGAGCCCTTGGCTTTGGGACTTTGGGATGTGTCTCACTCAAGCACTGAGCACACACTAAAAATAGCCACTGCCAGGCAGCTAAACCAGACAGAAAGAGGTTGAGTCTGCCAGAAAAGACTTTTATCAGCTGGATTAATCCTAAAGGTAAACTGTGAAGCTTTCCTTGCCAACAGCCTGGCATTGGCACTAGCCCACAAGGCTCACTGTGAGCACAGGGCTGCATTCCAGTCCTGTTACCCTGGCCAGGCAGGATGCCGGCCAAGGTTGCATCGTTTCCTGATGCCTCAAAAATATCCTCAAGATTTGGGCAGAACCTTGCCATCACACTGACCATAGGAAGGAGTCAGCAGGAGCCAGTCACTCCCATACACTCCACCAGGCTGCAGGAATGGGTGTAGGTACTCAGGAGCTAAATTCCTGCATGAACATTTCCCATGGGGCTGGACACAGGCAAGCTCTGGGCACACGCACACACAGACACAGTGAGTAGTGTCTGCTGAGAATGCCTCTACTCACCCTCTCTCGATGGCGGCAGCAGCAGCCCCCTGCACTTCGGTGCATCTGCCCAGGATTCACTATTTCTTCACAACGTAAGGACACTACAAAGCACACCATCTTGCAGGTGACCCACAGCCTCATCTGCAGCTGGAGTGGCATCTCTTTTGGCTCCCCACAAATACTATATATTTGCTTGGGTGCAGTTGGTCAGCTTTTTACTAAATGCAGGATTAAAATCCTGCATTACCCTGGTAAGGTTTCAATTGCTGTTTTCAGCAACACGTGTTCTATAATAGGGCAGCATGCAAGCCAAGAGTCTCTTCACCGCCCACAGAACATCATTTTAATTACCTCAGATCATTGATTTTTATCACCAAAGCACTTTCAATTACAGAAAACTAATGAGCAACTCTGCAATCCCATGCTGAACAACCCTGCAGGCTTTCCTTGCGCTTGGGCACCCTCATGGCTTCTGACAAAACTGTCTAGCGGAACAGTCAAGAGAAACCCAAGCGTATGAGCCCATGCAAGGAGCAAAACCAGCCCAAGCACCTTTGCCGACTACACAGAGCATCAGAGGGAGGCTTGTGGGTAATGATTTACACTGCAGATAACAGCACAGGCTTATACAGGCTCCTGCACCAGATCTCAAGTTTTGCAGTAAAGTCTGGGTTGGCAGAACTAAAACTTAGAGCAGACCTCCAGCAAGAGACATTCCAGTGGCCACTTCTGTACCTCTGCAGATTTCCTGTGACAGGGTTTTCCAGACAGAAGGAAATTTCCAACTGTCTTTCTCGAGGATTTTATTTTGGTTGACTTTTGAAAAAAACTATCCCACTTTCACTGTTCACAGCCTTTAAGCCATGAGTGGATGGCATCACTTCCAAAATCCCAGAATTTCCAATGCAAACAAGTCCTAGGCTCAAGTAATAGTGCAGCAATGACCTCAGCTATTTACCATCAGCATGACAAGTGCACACACTACACCCTGTACAAAGGAGAACCTAGCCAGCACTAAGAGGCAGTTCCAGGTAAACATTACCCCAGGACTTGGAAGCTGTCAGGAGAGAAAGCAGAAAGTACCGAAATCCATGGTCTCCCTCATGGCATTTCAAATCTGTTACTCAGTTCCGAGGTGCCACACCATGTACTCTGCACATGACTGAACATGTTATTTCTGCACCCTCCTCAGTAGCAACCCTTACTCTTTAGCTGGGTATCAACTCCCATGCTCCAGACACTCTCACCAGCCTGCCTGCTTCCTGCTCTTTCTGCCTGGCCTGCTCTTTTCAAGTAGTTCACACGTCTCTTCCCCTCTCCCCAAGGCAGCTGACTCCCAGGCTCTTTCTGGCTGCAACCCAATCAGAACTGCCAGATGTCTTGTAAAATTAATTTCCTTTTAGGCTCTTTTCCATGATGCCAAATCCCTTTTCCTTTCCTAAGCAATGGACTGTCACACAGACCTGCTCTGTCTCTCACAATCACACATGTCATTTCCATAAAGACAGAGAAACAAAGACACCTCTGCACAGCCTAGGAGGAAAAGGCCTGACCAAAGAAACCTGCTACACAGAGAGTTTGTAGCTTCCCAGAGCAATCTGCTGGGAGTGCCTTGCTGCTCCCAGGCTGTCAATGCCACCTTTCCTCCCACAGTTGTGTCCCTGTCTGTGAGAGAAGGAGCACTGATGGGAATCTGGGACTGCCTTAGATCCTGCTAACAGGAGTGAGTTGGGACAGTGAGTCAGTGCAGCTCAACAGCTTGGACATGGAACAGTGCCCCAAAGACAGTTCAGCTATGCAGCATACCACAGAGCTAAGAAAGCAGAGTGCAGGGCCTGCCAGAAGCAGGATGCCAGACAAACTTCCAGCAGCTTCAACATACCCAATATTGGACAGTTACTCAGAGCATTTCTGTCCTTCCAGTCCACCAGCACTGGACACATTTCTCAGCTCAGACATTTGACTGCCTTCCCCCCAACCCCTCTCCAAAACATACCAAGGGAAAAAACATACTTACAGGCACCAAAATTTGTTTGCAGCCAGTGTCCAACACCATGTCCTGTAACATTTTGTCTGAAATGCCACTAAACAACGTATGTCCTGGAGGCAGACTGGCTAAGTGAAGGTTAAATAACCGTTTAAGCTCACTCAGGGTGAGTACAAACTGTTTCTTAAATGTTGATGACACAAATGCCTTCAGTTCTTGGGCTACCCTGTCAATGCAGCCTCCAGGCAAGTGGCCATTTAGAGAGTCCATGGAGTCCTCCCTATGGAGGCCATTGATGATGCCATTGTTCATGCCCTTATAAGCTGAGGTATCCATTGGCTCCTCGTCACTCACAGGCTCCTCTTTAATGCGGATACTGGAAACATCCATCTCAGCCGAGGTGTCATTTGATTTTATCTCTGCCTTTTGCTTCTGGAACTCCTTCTCCAGCTGCCCATAGTTCTGCTTGACTTTTGCTTTAGCCATGTTGACCCTTTGCTCCCCAGGAACCAGCAACAGATGACCTACTGAAGAACAAAAGATACCATAAATCTCACCATAACCAGAGTTCCATTCTTGCAGAATGTTTCTTGAAGAGCTCATAGTGAAATAAAATGAGGAAGCATCATATTCTTGTGAAATCTATAGCATAAAACCAGTATGTTTATTCATTTTACTTTACTTTTGTTTTTTTTTCTGTGGTTTGTTGGAGGGAGGGGGGAATGTTAAACATGTTGACAGTTGTAAAGCCAGATGCTTGGAGAAGGGTATTCCAGTTAAAGAATCTGAAGCAAAGACAAAGTGCACTTATTCCATCACTAAGGCCTACAGAAGGCTGTTTACACATCTCCACTTGTGACCCAAATGCTTCCTTGCCCAACAGATTTCCTTTTTGTGTATGTTTTTTTGGTTGGTTTTTTTTTTGGTGTGTATGTGTGTGTGTGTGTTTTAGAGTATCTAGTGGTTGGTGGGCCCTGCCGCAGCTACTGCCAGAGCCAGCATAAGGATGGTACAGTGAGGATAGTGAAGGGGTTAACAGTGAACGTGAAAACCCTTTTAGCATGAGGTTCACAATATGAAAGTGAGACTGTCTTCTGAGTATTATCACCCAGTGATAGGGAGAAAGGGACGAGAGAGTCCTTTCCCATGCTATCCTGCACCTCTCCGCCTGGGTCCTCTCCACACCCACCTATCCAAACGTGAAAGGAAGGGGCGTGTGTCGGCGGCAGAGGAAACCAGTCTCAAAGCCAAAGGAAGGAGTGCTGTCTTTAAGGCAAAAGCATGCAGAGCACACATGCCATTATCTTCTCTGCTGTTAGGCTTGCTAATCCTCTCCAAATAACCCAACACCTAATCCTTCCAAGCAGATCAGACACAGGGTATTGAAACGGATTCATATGCTCATTTGTCAATTCTGCTTACACTCTGCACTGGCTCCAGTGTCTGGCAATGAGCCCAGTGCCTAGTTAAAACTCTGGAATCTCAGGTTTTCACAATTTTAGGATTATGAGCAGCTACTTTAATATTGTCACTAGCATCAGTGATGGAGAAAGATGCCAAAGAGACAGCTTCACACCTCCTTACAGCCCCCTGCCAAACACATTCTTCATTAATTGCTCAGCCCTCAATCACACCAGAGGGCACAGTGCAAATCAGAGGAAATGGAAAAAAAAAGTATCACCTCATACACATTAGCTTGCAAACTGAGAGGTGAGAATTACTTGTGTACTGGCCCTGCCCCCTCTTCATGAGCTGTTTACACCCCTACACTATACAAGTTTGTGTTACCCCAACATCAGTGATCTGCCTCAAATAATCCAGAGGAAATCACAAAAAAGGAAAAATACTAAACAAAACAAGACCAGTTACCACCATGTTCAAAACCAGAGAGGAACACCAAAACATCACCCAGGAATACAGAGGAATGAATGTGCTTCAGGATGATCCAAGCACAACTCCATTTACCTGATTGTGCCTCTTGATTCTTTGGCGTCAAGTGCTCCTTTAAGAGATTATAGACCTTTTCTAATCTGAAAGACAAAGATAAAATATACCAATTTTAGTTGTGCTTGCATGCAGCCACACCACCTTTAGCCATTAGCTAGAACACTTAAATTTCTCCAGGGAGGCAAGGAACAGGAATTATTTGAGCGATGCAGTGCCACCCCCCACCACACCACTGCCTGGTGACTGTGAGGGAAAAACCTTCAAGGCAATGCAGATGAAAGTATCCATCAATCTCTACAGAAACTTTGCGCAAGATAGTTCTCTGCTTATGGCATATTCCCCAAAATAAAACAAGTCATTTACTTAGCCTGAATGCCCATCCACAGCATATGTTGCCTCTGAACTATATCCGGATGCTTCTTAACAAAGTCTTCATCATAAGGGAGCATGAACTCCCAACCTTTGTTTATTCTGGCCACAGACATGTGCTCTAAGAAGTCTTTCACGTCTTCTGGGCAGAGCTAAAAGAAAAAAACGAGCATATGTAATAAGGAAGTCATTTTACATAAAACATATGCAGTTATGTTGATTTGGTATGTATGGGGCACCTCCATGAATATACACCCAGCTAAGTCAGAGATACTCATCCTTCTCTGCAGCACCAACACTTTCACACAATGTCAAAAGCACAGGACTTCAGAGAGCAGTGGTGATGAATCACCTGAGAGTCAAATAACTCCTGGCATGCTTTGTGAAGAAAAGGGAGTTTCCAAGCTGAGATGAAAAGACTCTATTGTAAAGAGAAGTATATTCTACAATGTTAATCTTATTTTAGAGATGCAGGTCAGACATGCTCCATCTACACATGAACAGCTTTTAAGCAGCACTGGATCTTACATTCCGAAAGTAGATGGTCTGTGCATAAATGGATTTGTGTTTTATAATTTTACTTTATTTTAAGGAAATTATTTTTTGTTCTCTTTATGTTTCTCATTCGTCAGTTTTAACAAAATATTCAGGTGCCTGAGATGCTTTAAAGCTTTTATTCAATGCTAACAAGTGGCAATTGCCAACAGGAGTTGCAAAGAACAGCAGAAAGAACACCCAAAGAACATCAGCTAGTGTGGACTGCACAAGCACTCATCTGTTTTGGTGCACGATCAGGCAGCTTAATTCAAACAGTGTCCAGCTTTCCACTGAAACAGATGACAGGACAAGATGCATTCCAGTGGCTCAGCTACAGGACCAGTCATATCCTGTGAAGTAGCGGTAACTGTGGAAGCTGCTTGAAACATTTCTAAACAAAAGTATGCATTTATACCTGTTCCAAAGTGAAGCCAAGCCTGGAGAGCAGCACCGCATGTCAGCAGTAATGCAGACACTGTGAACCTGAGAGAAGGCTGCAGCATCCATTACCAACCTACAGACAAAGCCCAACACTCATCACTAGCTTCTGATTTAAGGAGAAAAAAAACATCACTCACTTTTGTAACTGCTGCCACTTCCTTTCTCACAACCCAGCGGTCCCGTGTGAACTTCCACATCTAGGAAGGGAACAAAGGAGGAAAACCTATTCAACAGTTGATTTACTGAAGTTGTAGTAATAACCCTGTTCAAGGGTGTTACCAGAAAAATTGAAACCCTGTTCCTTTCGAGAATATGGAAGTAGGTGATTCTTTGCCAGGTAGTGGCAAGACACTTTCTGGCCTCTTCTGGCCTCAAATGGCCATTAACACAGTATATCAAAAGCTTTGAGAATCCATGGCTTGCCTTGGTGAACCTGCGACTACAAAAGCCAAAATACTACAAAATACAAAATGAAGAATTTCTTGAACTCAAGCTTCAGTTAGTTTCCAAGAAACAAAAAAGGAAGATTCACTGCAGTGATGCTGGGACTCCAGAAGTCACACCTGAGGCTCAGCTTCTCACATACCTAATCAACCTAAAGATCAACCTAAAGAAACTGTTCAGCCACTTCTGTCAATGTAGGGGCCTGTAGAGGCTGATGACTGTTGCCTTTCTGCAGCACAAAGTCCCCTAGAAAATGCCTGTTCCCATCTTCAGTGCACATCACTTTGAGTTACAGTTATGCAGAGCTGGCCTGTCACTCATGCTTGCGCCCAGCTAATGGAGAGCCAGGTGCTCTGGAAAGCAGCTCCTAAGTTCTAATATCTTGAGAGGCAGCTGCTGAGAGCAGGCTAACAGAATACATGAGGACTTGGGCGGAACACTGAACATGACCTTGACTTCTTCCTGTCTCCATTTAAATAGACTGCAACCTCTTTTAGTCTGTATGTATTAATAATGTTGTGAAAAATTCAAAATCTCATTACTACCAATTTTTTCTTGCCCTACAATGTCATCTCTGCATCCTTTTCTGATTCAGCTTCTCTCTGCCCACAAACACACAAAACCACTCAAAAACACAAGCTCACTCTAGGGCACAAGGCATTTGTTTTAAAGCACAAGATGCTGCTGCCCTAAGGGAGTAGATCTGTCAGCTCTCCTTGCATGCAACTCTGAGGTAGCCCTTTCCCCTCACCTAGAGCCAACGGTACTCATGTCCTCTATTTATTTATGTGAGAATCTGGGGAACAAACAGAAGCTTTCAGAAAAAGACAAATTACTTTTCCTCCTCCCCAAAGCACAGTGAGGAGCAGATGGACAGCGAAAGCCACTACTGGCCATAAATATTTTTTAGCATTATTACTTTACACAAATACATACAGAGAAATAAAGCTCACTTTTTAAGCTAGAACATGTTTTCTCCACAGATGCATCACAGCATTGCATACTATCACTGAGCCTTACGATCAAACATTTTACTTTGTCTGAAAGCCAGATGTTTCTATTTTCTAGCATTTTAACATTTTCCCTGTTTAGAGCTAATCAGCAATTTACTTTGAGATCAATGCAGATCCATTTTTTCATGTAGTATATTTGACATAATTCAAACAAAAATAATTTATCTTCACAACTTAATCACTAAACCACTGATGCTTACTAAACTGAGCATAATAATTTCTAGTACTTGGCCTTTACACATGATGTGTCACCTAATCTGCTGTGTCCTGAAGACTTATGTCACTGAGTCACACCTGAACCCAGGTCTCCATATGGCAGTGTCCTGGGCAGACGTCAAGGCACAATCAAAAGTCAGCTTCAATCACCATCAGTTTTATCTTATACTAGTACTGTAACTTCCTTAAAGTCTCATATGCAGCATGCTGCTATGCAGAGTTAAATCTTAGAAACAAACTTCAAACAAGGGGAACAGCCAGGTCAAACTGAAAGAAATCAGGGCAATGCACCTGTCAGCTTCTCTGACGGCGGAAGCCATAAACTGATTATGAACTTAGGAACCACTTAGAAACTTAATTCTTTCCATACTTAGCAAAAATAAACACAATGCAGAGGTTGTTCCTTTCTGCTGTGGTTACATGTTCTTACAAGACCTGTATTCATTTCACTCCCATGTGCAGCTACTGCTCATAAAAGGTGCCTGGAACAAAGTCCTTTCACTAATTAGCGGCTCTGGGGAATAAAGTCCTTTTTAAAGATCAATAGTGCATGCTCAGGGAGCACAAGGCTTACCCACACTGCCCCTGTGAGACCTCACAGTCCTGAGCCCAAGGAAATAGATCTGGGAAAACAAATACTTTATTATCCAGTCCTGGCTTTTCTGTAAGCCCTGCACTGTGGGGCTATGTGATAGGGACACTACAGCGTGTATTAGGAATGGATGAATACTGTTAATGACAGATGATCTGAGCCTGCCAACCAGCCACAATGTGAATCTACACCAATACTCCCACGACAGACTTCAGGATTAAAGCACGAATGACTTCTTTGGAGGAAACACCTTATTGCAGTAGAGCAGCAGTTTTGCAATGCCATGGCGTCTCAGGCAAACTTCACCTGTGTTTTCCTTTAAGGACAACAAACACTGTTATACTTACAACAAAATCTCTTCCTCTACAGAGCACTTCTGCAGGGACTCCACTATGTGGACTAGAAGTATCTTTTGGGTAGAGGACATCACTGTTAATTAAAAAAGAAAGACACATTAGTAACTAGGTACTCCAGAAAAAATGGCATCAGTGAAGATTAATGTAAAAAACATGTCCTCCCTGTTCTGCAGTTAAATTATACCTTTATCCAAAGCCTAGTTTTCATTAAAGGAATTAATATTGGTGTAATTACACCACTGCAATTACACTAATGCAAAAAGGCTTACACCATCTAAGCATAGCCTTGTGGCTAGCAGATGCGTGCAATACAGGTAAAAGCTCTGCTTTGTTCTTGCAAAGCCTATCCCCCTATGGGTTGGTGTAAACAAGAAAAGAGTGATCCTAAGAAATGCTTAGGCTAACCTAGTACGCAGCCTTAAAGGCAGCATTTAACCAAAATGCTGATGGACAGGCGTAAGGGTTTTTTAATAAAGTCTTTCCCAGCAATCACAGGCTTAAGACAACAGCACTACAAAATGTCATGCTCAAACCTAACAGCCCCGAGACCAAGATTAACATGTGTCCTTGTCTGCTTGCAAGACCAAGTGAATGACATTTGTAAGCATGCTAACTAAAGCCTCAAGGCAGCCCAGGTTTGTGATCTTGATCCTAACCAGGTAAAAGAAATGAGTCCCCTCTCCATCTAAAGCTCTGATGTGCACATAGGCTTCTCTGTGCCCAACCATTCCAAACATGCCCCATCTACTTCAGACTAGTATGAAAGAACGAGCTGTAACATAAAAGCAATCTGAATGCTAATATACAATCTTTTAACATGTTTCCAGCTTCCTTCTGGAATAGCTGGAGGAACAGCAAGGGCTGCTGTTAAAACTGTTCATGTTGCTAATACAGGCCTGTATCACAACAGCTGAAACACATCCTGCTAATAGACCCAGTCTGCTAGGTGGTGCCACTCACAGAGCGCTATTCAAGAGACTGTAATTCTCTGCATGAAGTGCTCCCCCCAGCTAAAAAAAGAAAAACCAACCCACAAACAAAAAATCATACTGCACTTTACACTTCAATTCCCAGTGGGATGCTTTATCCTAATAAACAGGAGGATGATACAGAATCCATTTCATATGGTACACTCAGCACTCCACGCTTGACTTATTAAGCGGGTAATGCCTTCCAGAGGGTAGCTTTCAGCTGACAAGAGCAGCATCCACTGATGAACAACAAGGTGACTGCACAAAGATCTTTCTTTAGCTGAATTCAACTAAGAAATACTATAGCTGCCATTGATTTCATTTTCTGTGTTTATATTTGACACTAATCTCTGGAAGAATTCACAGCAGTCCTCTCACAAAAGAACATAAGCAAAAACATCAAAACCCTGACATAACTCAAACGCAAATACAGATTACATCACTACCCAGCCATAATTTTAGCTGGGGTAGATATTAAGGTATTATCCTTTAATATCAATCATTTGAATTTTGAGTATCTGATGGCCCTAAAAAGCACCAAACATTAAATCAAGATTTTACTGTGCTGTGAGTTAAGAACATGGCTACTTTGGGACACAAAGAAGATGAGCATATAAGATCCATTGTTCTGATCCTCTCCTTAAAGCAGAAAACCAAGTCCCAGTAACAAAGATGAACCGTACCTCTTCACCACCCAGTTTCCCTGGACCAGCATTGCCACCTGCTGTATACAGCGGAGAACTGCTGTAGAGTCAGTCCCAGAGCCTAGCAAACTCATCAGATTTGCAAATGGCATGACCTTCACTGAAAGGCAAAATACAAACTAGATTAAGGGTTTCTTCAATGCATATGATACAGACTTAGATTTATAAATCTGGGATTATTTATGCTGAAGCTCATGGTCAAAGCTGCATGTTAGAAAATACCCAAAACCTAAGTTCTACTAAGTTCCCCCCTGCACTACAGCCATCATTTGTTCTGAAAGTATCTGCTAGTGTTGCAAAGTTGATTGGCTTAAATGGTCTCGGTTGAACTGGTCTCAAATTAATAAAATAAAATAAAAAAATATTAATAAAATAAATAAATAAAAATAAGTTATGCCTTCAGCAAAACACACACCTGACAAGACGGGAAGGTTCTGAGGCAAAGTTCTCAGAATTTGCTCTCATCAGATAGTAAATCTGAAGAGACAAAGCAAAATTCCTAGATGACATTCATGAACCACATGTTACTGAAAACTTCCCAGAAAATCCCTAAGTGCAGGTTGTTGTGTGAGCCTTTGACTTACAATTCACACTCAGACGCCACATTCCAGAAGCTGCATGCTGAAACAGACGTATCCAGAAAGCTATCGTCAGATTAGAAATTATTTTAAGACTAAATTGCCTGCAAACATACAGATGAGCAATCAGATCTGCTGTTACTGCTCTTTTGTGCACAGCAGGACTTCTTAAAGGAAAAGCCTCATGATTTGGATTCTTCCCAGAATCAAGAGAGCCAGACAGACTGTCTGGTGGGGTGGCAAGAGTGGTACTACTAGAAAAAGTACCTTATCCGAGGCAATTAGAAGTCACAAAGTGCAAATGTATTACAAAAGCTACAAACCATTCTTCATCAGGATCTTGATCTGATCAGCAAGGGGTAAAGTTCTTAGCTGGGCCATAGAAAGCACATTGCTTGGAGCCATTGGTTTGTCACTGCAGATAAAGAAACAGATTTTCAGCCCATGAAAACAAGCATTCAACCAATATGGACTTTGAACATTCTGTACAAACACCTACCTCTCTTCCTCTACGCTTGGAGGCATCAGCATCATTAAATATTCACTAGGAGAAAAAAAAAACAAACATCCTTAAAATGCTTGTCTTGGGACTTCCCAGGTTTAAATACAGTTATTTCTTGCTTAGAGCAATACTACCTCTGTGAATCTACAAAACAAACATTAGCCTGAAAAAAGAGCTCTCCCCTTTCCTCTCCCATCTTCCTCTGTAAATTCAGTACTAGTAAAAACTACTGACATTCATCTAACCACAGAGAAAGCATTAAATAAATGCGAGTCAGAATCCTGACTCTTCTGTACAGAAGAGGTGTCCAAACAGAGGAACTGCAAGAGTAAATATACTAAACACATGTGCTCTGACAGAGCAGTAAGAGGGGTCATGTGAGGTCCTGCAGACAGAGAATTGAGCCAGAAAGTCTTTTCCACCCATATAATTACCAGTGTCTTTAAGGAAAGAATCAGATTCAAAAGACTTCTCAGAACACCTAGCAGTGTTGCACTGACATGTTGAATGTTAAGAACAACACACCCAGATCATTAAATGGAGAGAGTCTGCCACTTTACTACTACTTGGGCCATGGTTGTATCAGATTACAGTGAAGAATTAGTATTGACTGCATCATGGGAAGGTTCCTGTATAGCTGCAGTCACCAAGAAACAAAACCAAACACATTTCAAGTAGTTTCAGGTGTCTCACAAATCACAAATATTTTATAAGATTTGCTAACACAGGACGTTACTGGCTTCAGAATTTAAATTTGTTTTAACCAGAAGGAGATTTTACTTTTCCCTTACAGTATTTGCAGTCTCAATAACATAGGGTTGTGATAATGTATAAGAGGCTACAATCCCAAATGAAAACAGTCACTTTTAATCTCAGAGTATAGGGAAACAAAGAAAGCAACCTGAATAAGTCAAGGGCTAGTTTGTTTCTGTATTTTTTAAACAATTCAATTTTTATCATGGCTACAGTCCTCACAGAACAGACTTTTAAAGAATACACCTGCTTACCTACTCTGAAAACAGCCCCAACAAATTACTGCAATTTCTGTAGGAAACCATCCAACCATTACCTGGGAGATTTAATTAATTCCGTGTTTTCAGCAAGGCCATGTCCTTGACTAAATAAATACTGGCGCTCATGTTCCGAACGGCTATCCTGGAGATACGGAAAAAACAAGAGTCACCACCACATACTGAAAACATAGAAAATACCAGAGAGATGGCTTCCTCATTCCAAACTGTGTCCACACTGTCAGTACTGCGCCACTTAAGCATCCACCTCACTAACTGAGGTTTGCTTTCACTTTCTTGAAAGATACACCCATGATGTGGCAACATTTCTGTTGCTATGACTTAAAAATCTCCTGATGGACATGCATGTGGGCCAGACAAACAGGATTTCTGACACTCAACTGACTGGGTTCTTCATGTCTTTCCACAAATTCCAGTTCATAATACAAGACCTAAGTGAGTCTTGAATTCAGATCTCTCCTTTGTCCAACTCTCAGTTTTAAACCTTTTCTGTTGTGGAGACTCCAAAGCATTATCCAGTGCAGGAGATAAACTGGGAGGAATTACCTGAAAGGGCCTGATGTATCGGTCAGTGGGTGCTGAGCAGTTGTATTATGCGTCACTTGGGGAGTTTTACCATTAATTTATTTTTTTCCAGATGTGCATCCTTTGATAGAGAAATTATTCTTGACTGTCACCTCTACTGATGTACAAGAAGTCATCCTAGCTGTTTAGAGCACCGCGGTGCTCTAACTACTAAAAGAATCAGATTGCCAGGTTTATTTTGCCTTTTCCCTTTTGAGCTTGTCTGTCTTCAAGACCATGGTCTCAATTTCTAACCAATTCCCAAATGATTTTCTCACTAGCAATCCAGTGAGGTATTTGGTACACCAGTCACACCAAAACCCGCACATTTGTGGGTTTTCCTTTCATGCTGAGATTTTAAGATCACAAAAGTGACCTGACTCCACCGTGACTTTCTGACTAGTAACTACACTAACATGAAGCCTCAAAACAGGGCAAGAAAAAGTGAATTCGGTGAGAATTGACCCTGGGGGATGTAAATTAATAACAGTTCAGTTTGTTAGCTCTTCCTCTACAGAGGTCTGTACAACTCCTTGGTTGGATTATTATTTGCCTCAAACAGCTACTGTGAATATGTCATCTGTCCCATGGCCAGTCCTGGGTGTCTTACAATAACTAAGGTATTTTGTAGGAAGGATCACTCCCAAACCCTCTCTGATCTGCTCTATAATAAGATGAACTTATGTCCCTTGTAGCCCAGTAATGAATGTATGCAGATAACATGGGAACTTATAAATGACAACATAGAAGTTAATTTCATAATACCTTAACAAACTTTATGCAAATGTGCCCACCCAACCAAGCAGCGTTTTAAAACACACGGTAATCACAACAGTAAAGAGTGCAAATGAGAAAATCCTGTGTACATACCACAGTGCTTCCATTGTGCATGTTATGTGTGTCCTTGTGGGCATGGGCACAGAAATCTATGCAAGCTGTTACCCCAGAAAAAGGCCTACCGTCCTTGGATCCAAGTCGACAGTCTGGGCCCATGTGTTCATTTTCCACCTAGAAGTAAAATAAACTACAGGTACTTGGGACTGAAAATGAGTAACTTCATGAGCCACAACTGCACTTGTGACAATAAATGCATCCAGTAAGAACAACTGGAAAGTACATATTTTCCCATGAAACATGCAACACTTACGACTGAATATCAAAGAGATAATGAGCTCAGCCAGAGTCAAAATGTCTTTCAATGGTAAAAACATTTTACTTACAATATTATCATAAGCCTTTTATGTGTGCACAGCTCAGAGCATAACTTAACCATCAGATGAAATAAAAAAGGTGAAGTATTTTAAAACTAGCCAAACAAAGCAACTCCTGTAAGCAAGCAATGGGATTCACCACAGCTGCGGCTTCTACACATGAACACACTGTAGGGTTTCACCTTGGTTTTAAACCACACTGCCTGTTCAGAGCTACAGCTAGACCAGCTGAATGTCACAGACCTACCTGGTTCTGGAAGGCTTCAGGAGCAAGCTTTTTATAAACTGGAGCCACATCAGTAGCTAAGGTTTGCAAATTATTTTCAAGAAGTTCCTCCTGCAGAGAAAGGCAACATTTAGAGTGCTTTAATTTGCTTTAAAAGAATCTAACCCAGGTCAGATATGCCTGACAGATCAGCCTGTGTCCAACATTTTATTAATTTCCTGTTCTGTTGCCATTTGTCACTAACTGTAAATAAGTCTACTTTTGCATGACTGAAGTACAAAAATTGTTAAATATCTATCAACCAAATAACAATGGAGAATACCTGATAGGGCAAAGAGCCCAACACAGAAGGAACTAATCTCTCCATCCTTTCCCCATTCCAATACATAGACAGTCAAGGAATGAGGTATATTCCGCACAAAATGGAGAGGTAACATCTAGTGGAGAAAAATTACACCACATGCTGAGTGGAGCCCCAGGTCTTTTAGTGTTCTGCTTATGCGGCTTTGACTTATGTTGATACAGCTTTGCTAGAAGAAGCCTACGTTTCCACTGCCTTTTTTCTTTACAGCATATGAGTAACTCCCAATAGCATTTAGCATTAATTTCAGCTCTTGGGGAAAGAGATACATTTTCTAACACTGCAACAGAACTCTGATCAGAAACATTTGTTAACTATTTTGTTCTTTGGAGGTGCAAAACTCAGGGGTTTATGGAAATATCTACTAGATTTGGAAGTAATGTTCCTTTCCTTGGGTAAGCCATATAAACACGGAACTAGTTAGGTGAGCTTCTATGGCAGTGTAACATTTAAGGTCTTATTTATAGAAACAATTCCTAAATGCTTTTCCTAAACTTCATAGTAACTGCTTGGCACAGCCTGTA
>JAVHNF010064210.1:7730-37372 GCA_034783455.1 Micropsitta finschii
GTTCCCTGATTGGCTTTTGTTCTTTTGAAAATTATATCCCAAGAGACAAGATAGACTACCAGTAAGGAAAAACAAAAATTATTCCTTTTTTACTAAAGATAAAGTGAAGTATGGGGAGATGAATAGGACTCAACAAAGTCACAGATGAAGAAAAGGAGAGAATTTAATCCAGATCTCATGGCAAATGACTAAAAAGGTATGAATTCTTAGTCTTTTATTCTACATTTGGGCATTCTTAAAACATTGGGTATTAAGTTTACTTGTTAATCTTAAAAGTGCTTAAGAAATAGCAGTTGGAATCAGTTTAAATTGCATAGTGCAAGTTGTTAATGTACTATGCATTAAAGCTTACACTATGATGTATTTCACATTTAGTTATGATGTTGAAAATTTTGCAAAATGGTTCATTCTGTAAATGGTTTATTAATGTTAAATGAAATTTCCTGAACTAAATCTTTTCTGTTCATGTATTTTTTCTGGCCCTTATTTTCTGAAGTTCATTTGTTGTTCGGAATGGTTTGCAAAATATTTTCTGCATCAGATCTGTTATTGACCTGAAAGCAGCATGCATGTATCCAACATTCCAGATTTAAGTTGGTTAATACAGAATTCAACTTCTTTTTTTTTTTTTGATTCAATGAGCTTCCTAATGTTTTAGGATCATATTTGCTTCATTTTTATAAATTATTTCCTTCTTTAGTCATGTAGCTGTGTCCAAATACTTTGCAGCTTGTGCCACAGGACCCTCCTGACAGGCAGTGATATTAGGTCAAATGCATGAATTCAGATTGCTTGAATTCAGATTACTCAGTTTAATATTTTTTGTGAGGTTTTTTTTGTGGGTTTTTTTTGTTTGTTGGGGGGAGTGGGGGTTGTTTTGGTTTTTGTTTTGTTTTGTTTTTTTGTTTGTTTTAAATTTGTCATTGCCTGGTGATAAAAACCTTGACTTGGCTAAGAAATGCGCAGGTACTATTGCTTTCAGATTTGATATGCAGATGAATGAGAAAGATGGGGGGTTTTGTTGATGGTGGTGGCTTGTTGTTTTGTTGAGGTTTTTTTACTCAGTTTTGGTATATACTGTGTTGTAACGAAGTTGAAAATAATTCTTGACATAAATGGGATTTTTCATTTCTTCAGATGGAAAACATTAGCCTTCTTAATGTACACTAATACTGTTTCTTTCCACTCCAGTCTTTCTATATATATATTGAGCACTGCATTAGAAAGGTTGGGTTTTGGGGCTTTTTTTAATCGCTGCTTTTAGTTCAGCCTGATTGGCTCATATTTTAACTTATTTTTCAGTGTTTTGAGAAGTCAATCAGGCTGCACTCAAATGTGGTAAAATGAAGCACTTGAAGTGAAATTTACAGCTCTAGAACTCATCTGCATTGCTGTTTTTGATCACAGTCCTTAAAAAGCCTTCCAAATAATATTTTCAGAGATATTAAAGTACTAAAATTTGAAACTAGGTATGCTATCCAATGCCATTCAACAAAGTGGCAAATGTTAGTATAACGGTTGATAATTATTAGGATTTCTGTATTGTGTCATCATGCAGATACTTAGTGAAACAGAATATTTTATTGCAAATTAGTGTCGTAATGAATGTTCCATTGCTACTTATGTCTTAGTAGCATGGAGATTGGTTTGGAAAAATACAGTGAGTAGTTTCTTACATTTACTTCCTTTTAAGTCAAGTTTCATCTTTAGCTCCAGCTTTGGGTCAGCACTTTCTTTGTGCAGTCTGTTGTTTGAGTTTTTTTGTTTGTTTGGGTGGGTTTTGTTGGTTTTATTTGGGGTTGGGTAGTTTTTAGTTTGGTTGGGGTTTTTAGTTGGGTTTTTTGGTGGTGGTGGGTTTTTTCTTTGGTTGGTTTTGATTTTGGTTGGTTTGTTGTTGGGAGATTTTTGCTGTTTGTTTGAGGTTTCTTCCCTTTAAAGGTCCAGGATTGGAGCTGTAACTGTATAATGAATATTTTACTGTTTCTTAAAAATATACTGCTCACACAAGAACAAGTCATTCTAATCTCTCTTTCCTTGTGACTTTTCAAATATCATGTATTTGTTAATAAACTTCTCAAAGAGTAATATGTCTCCCTCAGATTTATTCAGTTCGCTTTCGTAACTTTTCAAAGTACTATTTAGGAGACAATCTCCTGTACCTCAGGAGCATCAGTGTAACTGATGGTCAGTCAGCACTTCTGAAGATCTAAGCCTTGTATTTTAGAAGGTCAAATCAAAGATGTGAACTGAATGGTAAGAGGGAGCATATACTAGGCATAACTTTAGGTAGGAGAATTTGATATTTTTTCACTAATGCTTTCTTACTCAGTAAACCAGCAGTAGGTGAATATGGAGTCTTTTTGGGAGAGTGTTCACTGCATGATTTGTAAAGGACATTTGCTTTTGCTAATTCATAGAAGAATTTGTATTGCCATAAGTCTGTTCTAGTATTTTTTTCAACCACTATTATTCCACAGTCAGAATAGAGGTAACAGATAAAAATATGATATTTTCTCAGCATAAAAATAGGCAGGCAGGTATATATTTAATTCTTTCACTGTATTTGAATTGTTACAGGGCAAAATATGTTGCAGTGTAAATATATCGTAGTGTAACAGGTATGCACAAGGCCCTTAGCATGTTTCTTTACATTTATAGGTCAAACATTGCCTAGTACACGATTTTTATGAGGAACTACTAAATGCAGTTTAATTTCTTTACAAAGATGTGATTTTAAATATTTGGCTACTTACCTCATAGTTGTACTCTGACACTTGCCAAATATGATCAAAATAGTAACCAGAAAATGGAAGAGATTTTACTTATAAGTCTATGTAAAGCACTCACACAACATCTTTTGCCTCCTTCTTAAATACATCATTGTAATATCTTTCCTTCTATGTTTCTGTTAAGATATTAGGCTTGAGTAGATACTTAGATTCAGAAAGCTGTTGTTAGGCACTGAGATATTTGTGACTTTAGGGTGGAGGAGGTGTGGAAGTCTTCTCCTTCAGACTTAGGAAAATTAATAAAATGGTCTAAGAAATTAAGGAACGTTCTGGCACCAGCACCAGCAGCTCTGCATTCGAAGAAGCCATGTCAACTGTGAAACCTCAGCTTCTAGACTGGTGGTGTAGGAAAAGCTCTGAACTTCAGCTCCTTTGTGGGCTGCATCTTGACAATACTGACATATCAGTAGTCAGAGGGAGACTTGGGAACCTAGTGCATTTGTAAATTAAGTATCTGATAACATGAGCGGTTATAGTTTCTGGATGTTATGGTCTGACCAAATTTGACTTTTATAGCCAATTTGGACAGATTGAGGTTTCATTCTCTAGTATCTTTACTCAGAGTTTAGAATTTGAATATTCATTCAGCTGTTCTGTGACAATATTTTGCAGTTGGGGAAAACAGTAAAATGTGTTGGCTATTCAGGCTGAAGGCCTGAAGTAAAAGGATTATTTATTGTAGAGAAGTTAAAGATAATTCTTTATGTAGTCTTGAGAATGACAGGTACATAAGATATGCTTCAATACATGTGCATCTTATCTCTGTTGGTAGTAACTTGGCATGTGTTTTTAGGTAATGAATATCTAATAATTTCCTGCTCTAGTACTTCAGGTATCTTTTGAAAGTAGAAATCTCTTTCAGACCACTAGATCCAATTATTCTTTCTTTGTGTGTATGTGAGGTTTACTCCTAATGCATATTTGAATGCACATTCTGAATAGTCCTTCTTATTTGTTATATTTTAGCGAACTGTGATTAGTACCAGATTGAAATCTGGTGGTGAGTTTTCTTGCATAAAATTGGGAAATGATTAGTGTAAATTAACAACTGGGGTTTGAGGGGGTTTTTTTTGGGTGGTGGTGATTTTGTGATTGGTTGTTTCTGGGGTTGGGTTTTGGTGGTTTTGATTTTTTTTGTTTTGTGTTGTTTTGTTTTTTTAATTGTAGCTCTTTTAGGGACATACAGGAGGAAAGAGACAGTAGGAACTTTGGATCTTAGTGTTAACTGTAAATGAAGAATGTGGTGCATTGGTGATTTTCCTCTTGAAATGACAGTCTCAGATTAACATTACTCTAAAAAAATTCAGTCAGAAAGTCAGTAGCTGAATTTTGGTTTAGTTTTCAGCGCCTGACTAGCATTTTCAGATTAACTAATAGGATGTTGTAAAAATAGAGAAACCTATAAGGGTAATTTGATCAGTCGTACTATGTATGCATAAAGTTTTTAAGTTTGCGCAAAATCTATAATTAGAAGTTATTAGACAGGTGTGGCATCCTATGCAGGAACTGAAGAAGAGGAAAGCTGGTGTAACTGTTTTGCAGTGTCTCTAGATCACATAAGGCAATAGAGCCCAGAGTACCAAACCTGAACTGTAGGCTGACCTATGAAGACTACAGATGTTCTAGAGGCCAAAAGAGTGTTTAAGTTGAATCAGCATTACAAAGGAGAATTGCAATGACCTGTGTAACTGCAGATTCATTAATTTTGATAATAACCACAGATAAAGTAGTGATAATTGATTTAGACAAGACTTAGAAGGAGGATAATTAATACCAGTCAGATTTTTTTTTTTTTTCACAGAATTCACCTTCATAAAACTTTCTTTTAGTCTTTGAGGGACTGGTGCCTTTCTTTCATAGAGGTAGCAGTACAGACTTATATGGAACATCTTGTATAGTATTCTGTGAATTTACAATAAGAACAATGCTTTGGGACAGCAGTTAATTACACAGCTTTCAAATTTACACAAGCTGACTGATAGATCTTCAAAGGTATTACCTGCCAATAGAGAACCATCATTAAATGGAGATTTTCCTGCCACCATTTTTTAGGCAGCAGCAGTAGATTCAGTACCAGTCAACACCTTCATTATTTATTGGTTAAAAAATCACTACTCTTAAAGTATGTGAATGGTAAGACATCAAGGATAGCATAAGAATCAAACACTGGAAAAATAAACCCATGCAAATTCATATGTGAACTATAAACCAGTATTTTAAGAGTGAGCACAAGGAAACATTAGAACCAATTACTTTGTAAAAGATGGATTATTTAATCTTTTAGTACCTTTAGACAGAGATTAGCATTTTGGGTATATGGTATTCTTTATTCACGTGAAAGCAACTGATCTCAGTATAAGAGTATTCTCTTTTTTTTTTTATTTTAAAGATGAATTCGACAACATAACAGTTGTGTTTGGCTTCAGATCCACAACTCTCAGTTGTTATAGAAGTAATGTTATTAAACAGATCTATGTTCTTACATGTGATTTCTAGCAAGCACCAACCATACCAACAACCAGTACAATAAAAATCATGTCCTGGAACTTCCAGCATGTTTATATTTTGGAAATGTGTGTCTGTGTGTGTGTGTATGCCTGCTTGGTTGCCTATCTGTGAATAATACTTCCGAGCTTAGGGAAACTCATAAAACTTAAGGAAATTCATAAAATTGTTTACATATACAATTACAGTAGTGAAGGCAGAGATGCAAACTGTGCAAGGTGGACTGCATGGAGAAGGATGTAGTATAGAAGGAAAAATGAGCTTGTTTATGTGAATCAGAAGCTTTAGTAATTAAAAACTGTTGGGTTATGAAGTAAATTTCTTCCACACTGCTGACTAGAATCTGCAGTTTGGAAGTTCACACAGATACTGTATTATTTACTATTCTCAAAAATAGGTATATGTAGCTTTCATTAGTCTTCCTTACATGGTAAGAGTACATAGCTGTAGATTACACTTTACTGAATTTGTCAATTTATCAGGGCATTTTTCTCTGCATGCATTGTTTCAGAACATTTGGTTTCATTGTAGCAAAATTAACTTAAAGATCAGAATCTGGAGTATTAAACCTGAAATATAATGTAATACCTATTTTTCTCTAGATTATATATTGCAGTAGTTAAAAGCTATCTTGTTTTTGTCTTACAGATCTGAACCTATAAATTCTGAAGTAAAATACATTACCAGTCTCTCTGGAATTTACTTGCTTGTTATGAAAGAATAGTGACAAATCCCTGGAACCTTATAAACAGCAAAACCCCACATTTTCTTCTCAATATTAAAATTTGGGTTTTGTCTTCCCGTACTTGACATTGCGTAGCAATTACAGCATCCCTATTCAGTACTGTACGTGGGTTTTGGAAATATCTCAGATAATAACCTTAATTTTTCAGTCTGCAAAGGAACACAACATTTGGGTGTATATTGAGTTTTAACTAATAGTTGGCTCCTGTGTGTTTTGGTGAAAATATTTTCAGGGTTATTTGCATTCACTGTTATTTGCACTAGATAGGTTTTATGTGTCTGGCTAAAATCCCATTTTATTCAACTAGTTGTCATCCCAAGCCTTAATATTTCACTGTTCTTGAAACCAAAGTCAAGTGAATTTCTATGGAAACCAGAAAGAAAAAGTCATTTGACTCGTAGCAGAGGCACTACTGCTTTCTCTTCTCTACTTTTTTTTTTTTTTTCTCTTCTGCTCTCCATATTGTACTGTTTTCCTGTCCAGTACAGAGACGGTATCATGGATACTTACTCATGATATAAGCAGATAAAAGTTGGATCAATCCAGACATAGAAAACATGAGAGCATTACACTGCCTAAGTGAGGGTTTACAGTGCTTCACTTGTCCCAAAGGTTTTTTGCGCCAATGCTGTAGAATAAAAATTATTCAACATCTTTTGGATCATTTATCTCTCAGTAGAGCCTGGAGACCAGTATTTGTGGTGCTGTCTGACACACTTTAATAAATCTGCTTCATAATGATCTTTCTGAAAAATGCAGTTGATAGAGATACTTGATATCTTAAGTGCATGTACTGTTATTATTCCATTTGCTCATTTCCCACAGAAATCCAGAAGAGAGGTGTTTTATGAAAAATATGATGGTAGTTTCTTGACCTTTATGCCCTGTATGGAATAATAGGAGTGACTTTCTATTTCAAAGAATGAAAAGTATTTTTGTGTGTGACTGGGAAAGAAGTGATTTGTTGATGCATAGCTGCTTTCGAGGAGTTTAAATGTCAGACTAGAGGTTTTAGGGCAAGGTAAAGCTTTGCCAGCAGTGAATTACTTTGGCCTGATTCAAGTGTAGTGCTGTAAGGGGAGATTTGCAATAATTTACCAGTGTGGCAAGAGAGTTCCTCCAGAGTATTACATGTGATTATCTGTGTTCTGTTACAAAAAAGTTTCTTCATTTGTGAATATTGCAAATGAACTTACTCTGGTCTTTGACTGTACTAACAAAAGAGACATTTTGACTGCAAATCTCCCCTGCACTTTAAAAACCTGACTGTTCCACTTGTTATGCCATGTTTATTTGTATACATGTCCTCTCTTCCTTGGATGATGTGGTGCTATGAGTCTGTCCTGCCTCTGTATGTATTGTTATGAGATATGCAGCATGATTCAGTAGGATTCTTAGTTTCTGGAAAAGAGTTGATATGATACTGGATATTGGGAGTGTGTGTAGAGCAGGAGGGTATGTGTGGCACCTAATGTGTTCACACCTGTAACAGGGATAAATGATGTAACATCCTTTGTAACAGGGATATTTTTTTTTTTCCCTAGTGATACACTGTATACATTATGTTGTATTCATAAGTAGCAGATTGTAGATCTCAGCACAGTGAAACACTGCACTGCATGGGGAAAGGGTTGACTTTCACTGCAGATATGAGGCATCTGTCTTTCTGGGTCAGCTTTATGATAAGGCTCAGAAGGATGTTATTGGTGAGCTGATTTGCACTTAGTGCTAGAAGACTATTTCTGGTAGAAATAGTACAGATCATGAATACTGTAGTTCAGAAAGAGGAAGTGTGAAGAAAATAATGATAGTTTGGAGAAATTCAAGTTAGAGTAGGTGCAAGCTGTAGTATCCAACTAACTGTGGCAAGCTTCTACCATTAGGTGTTGCAATACAAGTTTTGCTCTGAGTGTGGTTTTGTTTTTTGTTATTTTTGTTAAAGTAGGACAGAGTGATGGGGTAGCTTGAGCCATCTGGTCAGGTAACTAGGAAACAGCTTCTGCAGGTGTGTGCTGTGCATACTAATAGGGCTAGTAATGATAATTAAAAAAATCCATAAATTTACTTTCATAAATTGCTTTCTAGATGAGCCTTAATTCACTTTTTAGCAGAAAGAATATAGTGGAAGTTTTTCTCTCCTGGTTTGTTTTTCTTTTTTCAATTAAATTGAAGACCACAGAACATTATTATACTACGTATTAATCATAGAATAGTTAGGGTTGGAAAGGACCTTAAGATCATCTAGTTCCAACCCCCCTGCCATGGGCAGGGATACCTCACACTAAACCATTCCACCCAAGGCTCTGTCCAACCTACAGAATCATAGAATAGTTTCATTTCAATTTTGTAATTTTTTTGTTTTTCTACCAGAGTGCCATTTAAATGTTTCTTTTCTGAACGCTAAGAACGTGTCCCTGGGTATGACCATGGCCATATCACTGTGGCTGACATAGGCAAAGGATAATGTTAGAACAGTTATTTTTCGGTCCTTTTTTGATCTTCAGGGATTTGATTCATCCATATACCTCAATTATAGTGTGATTCCAGAAAAGTTCAATTAGATTTCTTAAGAGTAGTTACATGCTAAAAACTGCTGTTTGGTGATTTCTAAGTAAACTTCCATTTCTGAGAAACAGATTCTGCTGTTAGGTATGCTAGCGTAAATCAGTTTTCACCATGGCAGATGAATTTATATTCATGGTGCTGACAGCAGAGGTTGTCCCAGATTTTGATTTAATATTGAGAGGATTCCCTTCATCTCCCTCTGTCTCATCACTGCGCAGTGCTGTCATACAGCAGCTGTGCCTAGAGATGGACATATTTTCCTGGTGTGGGATGATTCAGTGCTGGTGCAAAGCCGCTGGTGCAGGGTGCAGTCAGTTTCTGCTACCATTACCTTGTAAAGAGCACAGGGAATGAGCAAGCTGACCTGTTCTCCAGAAGTGTGGTTTAAAGATTGAGCCCAGCTACAGCAGAGCACCAAGGACTGTTGCCATGAATTTTAAAAAAAGTAATTAAAAATTAATGACCAAATCTAATAGCATGACAGTAAGTGGTGTAGTTTCCAGCTGGTTTGTCTTTTGTTTTTCCTCTGTCTCCAATAGTCTGTGCTGCTAAGAACTGGTATTGCCTTTCTGACTGCATCTTTATCTATTGGCAATTCTCTTATTGTTTACTTTCTCTCTGACACTGGTGAGCCATGGTTCAAGCTCACCTGGCTCTGAGTGAGGTTTTCAAGCAATTTATGTGTGTTTTCCACTGACTGCATTATTGTTGACTGTGAAAAGGGATTCACTTAGAAAAATAACATCCTGTGCAGCATCAGGCAAAGCTGGTAAAAAAAAACGCACCCGCGAGGCAGATGTGATAATGCCACCATTAATACTGTTTACAAGACTGGAAGAGGAAAAGTAGCCTTTTGCTTTCTCAAGCTAAACAGTTTTGATGTCTTTTAAGGAATGTCTTTAAACAGTTCCACAACCTTCAGCTTAAAAACATAAGCAGTAACATATCTACTGCTTAAAAGATGACCTTAGGAGGCGAGTGTTTGGATCTGATTTCTTCCTGTGTCCTTCCTTTCCCCTTAGCTTACTGGCAATTTGCTCAATTTTCTGCTGGCTTAGATGTCCCATTTGCTAAAGGGAGTTCAATAGTACTTACTTTTCTGGAGTGTGGTGGGGCTAAATGAATCCTCTGTAAATGACATTGTATTTTTTGGAGGAAAGGTGCTGTATAATTCAAAGTACTAGTTCTGTATCTGATTGATTGAATACTTTAACAGATGGAAGCAGCTCTTAAGAGCAAAACGTTGAACATTTTTTTCCCTTCTGCTATTTTTATATCTCAGAACTCACTTTGAAATGAATGTCTGCTAAACGAACAGAATAAGTTTTCCCCCATACAGTTATGTTCCCACATAAAAAAAATTTAACTTCAAATTTATTGGTTTCAGACCACACACATTACCAGGGCAGACTGTAAGCACAAGGAGGCAAACAGCCATTCCATGTGCTGTTTGGCTGTAGCTCAACTTTGCTCCTTTGCAGTGGGGCACTGCTTCTTCCAATCACCTACCCACATCCATTGGGATCCTACACATTCAGCAGGGCACATGTTTTCTTTCTAATGAAAATAATAGCTCCAAAAAGTTTTTGACTGTCTTCCTGCGAGTTTTGAGTAATACTGGTTATCGTCAGCAAAGGGTGAGATATGCCATGGCTCCATTCACAGCAAAACAATGCCCATACTGAGAAGGGTTGTGTCCTCATCACCTGCTACTTCAGATAAGTAACTTCATGCTTCTTCCTGTTAGACCAAATGACAAACTGCGATTTCCTTGCACATAGGCTCCCTGCTTCTGCTCCAGTTCCTGCATTTGCTTGAGTTCATGCCTCTGCCCTGGCCTTGATTGCAGTTTCAATCTGTGCTTCTTTTTCTAGGGCTTCCCACTGAGTAACCTAAGAGTTGTCTTTCCCAAACGGTAACATGTTATTTGTTGAATAACTTGGGGGGCAAAGCGCAGTTGTCAGTGGTCAGAGAAAAGGTAAACAGGCTGAAATGCATTTACTTTGGAGAAGAAGAGTCCCACTGCCTAATTTATGGGATGCAAACCTTTCTAAGCCCATACTTGCTATGGCATCCTAGACCTGTATCTCCATGTCTTCCTTACTGTACCCTGTGGCATGAAACCCAGAGCAGCCAGCGCTGCCCTGCAGTGCCCTCCCACCACCCATAGGAAGAGCACAACACCAGGCTGTGAGCCTTTCCCCTGGAGGATTTAATAGCTCGGCTCAAGCAAGGCTCAGTGCCCTGCTATATATGCCTGTTCTTTTCTGTGTTCTAATTATAACTTCGTGGGTTGTTTTGTTTTGTTTTGTTTTTGTTTTATTTCCAAATTCCATTTGCCATCTTGTCACACAGAGAAAGAATTCTGACTATTGGATAGAAACCTTTCTTGTCACATTCCCTCACAGATGGTCCAATCTGCTCTGCAGTTCATGCCTGAAAGCCAGTTAATGTGGCAGTGCAGGAACACACATTTAAATGCAAATTTTGGCTTAGCCTCAGGTAGGCACCTCAGCTATGTTCTGTGCCCTGACATTGGAGGTATGCAATGGCACACAAACCACATGTAAAGAGAATGAGCCTGCTACTGTCCCTTACAGGTACTTTCAGAGAAAGATACGTATTTGGTACATATTCAAAGACATAGAAGAAGTGTCTGCCTTTTCAAACTAAGGTACCTTAGGCATGGTAGTGCAAATTAATTAAGATAGACATAACCCATTTAATTCTAACCACAGTGGATACAGAAAATATGTCAGACATTGTTTTGGTTTATTTTATTGAATCAAATCAACGGAAGTTTTCATTTCCTTTGCTTATTGGAGGGGAACACTTTGATGAATGATGGATGATAGCAGCCTTGATGAATGACAGCAGCCTCCCAATATCTGAAGGGCCTACAAGGGTGGCACAGCGGAACTCTTCATCAAGGACTATTGCAATAGGACAAGGGGAAATGGGTTTAAACTTAAACAGGGGAAGCTTAGGTTAGATGTAAGGAAGAAGTTCTTCACTGTGAGGGTGGTGAGGCACTGGAACAGGTTGCCCAAGGAAGCTGTGAATGCTTCAATCCTGGCAGTGTTCAAGGCCAGGTTCAATAGAGCCTTGGGCAACATGGTCTAGGGTGAGGCATCCCTGCCCATGGGAGGGGGGTTAGAAATAGGTGATCTTAAGGTCCTTTCAACCTTAAGCATTCTATGATTCTATGATCTACCCAGAAAAAGAGGGGTACGTAGATGCACCTTATCTAGCATTAAGGTAAATTGTCACAGTTGTCTATGTACAGTAACCAAGGCTGCCTTAATCAAATGTACTGTTTCTAAAATACTATCAAGTTACATACATTTGTTTCTTGTAATGTGAAACACTTTGTAGGTTTTTGTGTTACTGGTGCATTATGCAAATGCATAATTCATTACAATTAAAGTAATTTCATTTTGATACAGAAGGTCTAATAAAGACACACCTTTGCTTACTGCCATCAATCTTATATCTGAAACATATTTAAAAAGCAGTTTGTAACTAAAAATAGGGGATTTTTTTTTTCTTTATAGAACTACAGGATCATTTAAAGCCTCTTAATTTTTTTTTTTAAGGAAGAGAAGTTGCTGTGTTTCTGACGACACCATTCCATACTGAGTCTTAAAAACTTGTGTCTCCCCAACTGTTTGTTCCAGATTAGTGAAATTACCATGCGAAATTCTACAAAAGTTATTACATTTTACATACATCAGGTTTTGTTAAAGCAAAGGAGAGAAATCTGCATTCCATTTGCTCCGGAATGACAATCTCCAAATGGCAGCAAACAAATTCCTCAAAATGCTACCTCTGTTTTTGACTGTCCATTCCTTACGGTATTTGTGAAGAGATAAGTTAAC
Source organism: Micropsitta finschii (assembly GCA_034783455.1). NCBI lineage: Eukaryota > Metazoa > Chordata > Aves > Psittaciformes > Psittacidae > Micropsitta > Micropsitta finschii. The sequence continues at coordinate 20,213 of JAVHNF010064210.1, forward strand.
TTGAAAATTCAAATGAGTCATTTGAATTTTTAAAAGTACTCAAACTGAAGGCTGAGAATTGAGCAGAACATTTAATGTCACATTTTCCCACTCCTTTTTGCTGCAGAAATAAGGAATTTAAATCAAGAAGTCAGGATGCCATTATGTTTTTATAGATCATACAGAAGTGTAAATTTTGAGATGGGTGAAGAGTTTTTCCATAATTCTTTTTAATGAGAAAAAGGCTGCATAAAAGCTTTTAGAAGTGTCCCTGGGGATTCCAGTGAGGTGATGATGACTTTTGTTAGGAATCTATCTTAGAAAATTTCAGAGTAGCAAAAATCCTGAACATTTCAAAACATACCACAACTTTAAGAACAGTTCATAAATATGTGGACTAATGTAACCCCAGCTCCGAGCTTCAAGAGAACAAGAATATTCCTGATTTAAATTGACTTCCAGCTCCTTTACTCTAAAAATGATCAATTTCAAAATAAGTGAGGGTTTGGCAATAGGGTAATTTCTGGGGAAATCCCTCTTTAAGGAGGGGTTTATAGTGATGTATAAAACATACAATGTAGAGTCATAGAATGGTTTAGGTTGGAAGGGACCTTAAAGATCATCCCAGGACACCTTCCACTAGACCAGGGTGCTCTAAACCCTGTCCAATCTGGCCTTGAACACTTCCTTCCAGTTTTATTTTTCCATTTAGACTTAGGCAGAGTTGGTCTAACTTGAAGAGCTGCTGTAGTTTCCAGAATATTTTTTTATTGAGCTACAGGTTCTTGATAACCTTTTTTCCATTTTCAGTGCTTTATTTAATGCATTGTAATGCTTGTTCCCTTTGAAAAAAAAGACATAAGTTCTTACTTGTAATTATAGGATATGTGTATCATATTTTAGTTTTCATAGCAAAGGATATCTAGGCTGTATCACTGGTATATGACTACAGCTGTAGCCCTCAGAGAGCCATTAGTACTGATGTGGAGCATATCACATATAGCCAGTCTTCATTAGGAATTTTGATAGCCTAAGGAAATCAGTTTTGGACTAGAGTATTTTTCTTGTATTTGCTTGCTTTTTGCATCATTTATCCCTGTATTTTGCTGATACATTTTCAGGGGAGCTATTAGGCTGGATTACATTGTGATGATTTTGTTTCATAAATCAAAACAAAATAACAAAGAAAAAGGAGTTGCTTTTGAGAGAAGATGGGCCCATTACTTAGAATTAAAAAATTACTTGGTGTTAAATTAAGTGCTTGTAAAACTAAATACAACAGAATATGACAACAAAGAATTTAGATAATAACTTGAAAATATGGAGATTTAAACTCTCTCTCCTCATTCATTCTGTGCATGTGATTTTCTAAGTCAAAGCGACGTAAGCAATTCTATCTTAAACAGCTTCATAGTGATAGCTACTAGTAATGAATTACATGGCCCAGTTACTATGGATGTGATAATAGCTAACTTTGTATAATGTTGGCAGTTTCCTAATATACCAAATAAGGAAAGTTCAAGTGTAAAATGTCTGTGTATACCATCATTTCTGAAAGGAAGTGTTTCCCTACAAGGCTGCTTAGTTTCAGTAGTGCTTATAAATAGGAGAGGTGCTCCTCTGTTAAGGAAATTGGGTTTGGATTTGCACAGGCAAATCGACTTACGGCTTATTTACTCCAAATAACTGAGATGTCTATTTGACCTATATGCGAAATGTTTAAAATAAGGAATGACATCTTCATACAAAACATTCTGGTAAGCCACAACTGCCTTTCCTTAGTCACTTGTACTTGCAGAGGAGTATTTGGCCTAGAGAGGGGAACATGGGAGTCACAGATGGGATGGGGTCACAGGAGATCCAGGTTCTGCTCCAGTCTCAGTCACCTCTTTGCTGTCTGAGCTGTATCTTGGTGCAACATCTCCCAGTTCACTTTCCCCACTTTATGATCCTACTCACACCACAAACTCCCTGGGGCCCTGGTATATGTTGGCCTTTGTACCTCTTTTAGTGTGATGCTGCCACTCTCCAGCAGAGCCATGGACCCAGCAACAGGGCAGTCATGGATCTGCCCACTGAGTGCAGCCATAGTGCTCTGAAATTGTTACAACAGACCCCCCCCACAAATGGTTTTGGCTTGGGCCAGAAATCCCTCAGATGGAGAGCACAACAGGACCTGTCATCTGGGTCAGGACCTCGAGGCATTACCCCTGCACAAACTGCATCAATACCCAGAGGATGTATCAGCGATACAGCACCTTCATCTAGAGATAACATTGATCTCCCCTACAAACCACTTAGCTTCTACACAGCCCCATACTGTGCACCCCTTCTGCACTGCCGTGTGTTTCATACACAGAGGTATTGTCTACAGGGCACCTAGTGGAGCTTCTCCATCTGGGTTTGCTCTTTGGACAAGAGGTGTCACTGTACAGCCCCACTGCTGCAGACTTGTGCTGTCCCCTTACACTGCAATTCCCCACCTCACATCCCAGCATTTCACCCATGGAGTAGAACTCTGACCTGAGGCAAAGCTCTTGTCTCAGCACCAGAGCTGGGGAAAAGCAGAGGAGCTCACCTGGAGCAACCCAGCCCTGGGAACACCACATCTCTCCTTCCCCATCATTGCTGAAGGGTAAAGCTGTCTCCAGTGAGGACGCAGGGGCTTAGGGAACAGACAGCCTTTTTAAAGACATTTTCCCTTCCAGCAAAGCCAACAGCTTGAGTTCTCCACTGGGTTATCACTGATTTCAGCAGAGACCTGCTTTACCTTCTCAGAGGAAATGATGCATCAAGGACCAACCCAATGATCCCACAGCTGGTTACTGCAGATACCTTCCCCAAGGAGCCATTTCCATGCTTGCACTGAGCAAAGCTCTTGGCTGGTTTTGTGACCTCTCTAGGGGTGTCAGCTAGAAATGCTGAATCCCAGTTTATGCTGTAGTTATGAGGCTGCACAAGCATTTGCTCTACTGTCCATTGTCCATTATAGAGTCTTTGACGCTAGTGATTTCATGAACATTTAAATATACTCTTAGGACAAATAACTTGGTCCAAAATACACTTCTGGGAGGAGACTAAGCAAATCTCTTGTGATGATCTTCAGAGTAGTGATGTGCTTTATGTACAACACGTCACTTGGTATACCAGGAGGTCTAGACCTACTGACAATGATATCTTTCCTTGCCTGCTATTTAAACGTAGTTACAGTTGCTTCTCAGATTTATCACCTGAGATGAAATAACCTCAGTGGTGATGTTGTTGTTTCTCCTCTGCAGTCTCTTTCCTGCAGTGGCTGGATTATTCTCACAGACTTTGCTAGGTAGCTAGAGTTGTAGCTCCTTAAGATAGATGGTCACACTTGTGCTTTGCCACCTGTGCTTCCTGAAAACAACGTTGGGCTCTCCTTGTTGAGTGATGATTCATCAGTCTCTGTTGTGGTGTGACAGCAACTCCTCTCTGAACTTTCATGCCCAGGCCTTGGTAGACCTGTCCGGTCTCTGCTTAGACTCTTCAAGACCCAGCAGTCCTTTGAGCAGTAAACTTGTGTGTCCTGTGGGAAATGCAGTTACTTGCATACCGAGTATGTTTCTATACTAACTGTCATAAGCTTGTTGGGGGTCACATGGAGAGACCATGGCTAGGTGTCAGCTCACATGGTGAATCAGCTTGCAGGTATATTGGATTACTTGGTGGGCAGCTTGCTGCCAGGGTTTTTGCGGCCTTTCTGTTGGCTGCAGCTTGTCTCTAGGCACATCTGATCAGACCTGCACCCAGCATGGGAGGCCGTGGAGCAGACAGATGTAACAGTACAAGCTCAGGTGAAAATGAAAAGAAAATGGATGACAGTAAGGCATGTGCTCAAAGTGAGAAATATAACAAGTCACCCTACCTGGGGTAGGGTAAAATGTCTCTTCAAGTCAACCCAAACTTCACATCTTTCCTCTAGACTTAGCCTGCTCCCTTAAGGAACAGGCCCTCTTTGGAAGGATGGATGCACTGCATGCAGTGATAGAAAATATAAGGTCAACAGGCCTATAGGGAATCCGACTTTCTATTTAGTAAACAAATAGTTATTAAAAAAATCCCTAAGAAGCCGTGGTAACCTTATGATGACCTTACTGAGCTGCAGTACATATGGCTGCTTTGTGGCAAGGGTTCTGCAGGCTGCTATTTTATAGTATTAATGACCTTAGCCCACTTCAGAACAAAAGCAGGCATATTTATTTAATTTTTCATGGTTAACAAGACAGTGTTGCTGAACAGGCTGTCCTAGTATTGTCTTTGAAAATAATGTGTTTTATTCTTTGGTCATAAAGAAGTCATAACCCTGTTCCTGCCACGGTAAACAATCAGCCTCAGGCCCCAGTTTGGCAAAGCACTTATGTGCTTACTGAAATGCTACTGTCAATGGCACTTACACATCTGTTTAAAGTTGGAAATGAAAACTTGAGATTTCGACTGAATCAGGGCTTCGGTGGTAATGCTTTTAATTGTAGCGTAGTCCAAAATCTTCCCATTGACCAGTAGATGGGGAAAGTGAGCCTCCTTATAGTTGCGGTCAAGATTCTTCTGAATGCAAGGTTAAACTGTAGCCCTCGTTGGCTCTTTGCTCAGCAGTCTGGTTTGAAGGCTCTTTACCTTTGTACTGTAAGGGTAAATCACATACTTTGACGCAATTGGACTATTTTCTTTACAAACATATGTCGTAAACAATTGTTCTATTCCTTGAAATTCTGAGATTTAAAATTATGTTCCTTTCTTTACACAGGAATGGAAACAAATCTTTTGAAGGTTTTGCTGTGTGAAGATGTGGGAATGAGTGTTCCCTCCCCAAAACTAGCCAATAGTTAGGTGTTTACAACACTCACAGGGATTCAAATGATCCAAGTTTTAGTCTCTGGTAGTCTTCCACATGCCTGTAGAGGGTACCAATAACAAGATCACCTTACCTGCCATTGGCTCATCTTCTCCAGTTCTCTCCTTCAAAAGCTGTTGTCACTTTTATATATTTATCAATGCACCAGACTTGTACAGCCCACATGAGTGACCATAGTTGCTGGCCACAGTTGCTTTCTGACCACATTTCTGGCTTCCTGTTCACACTTTATGTGACATACTTATTCAAAGAAAAGCTGACTCTCAAAGTAAGTCAGTCCCTGCATACTGCCTGTTATAAAGAGTAAAAGCTTTTTCCTCAACACATAGGAACATAGTTTCCCTTTAGACACAATCACATCTCTGCATGTTCCTCTACATATTCCGTGACTGTGTGCTGCTTTGTCCTTATTCCTTGGAACTCGGCTTGGTAGTGTGAGTCCTGGAGCTGGTTGTGTTCTTGGAGGCAATATGGTGCAGGTACAAGAGCCATTTTTTGCCTTACACTGGGCAAAAAAACCAGTGAAGATGGCCTTATGTAAGGTAGGAGCCTCTGAGCTGCAGACCCCAGTGACTGTAGGGACCTTCTGCTTGTCCTGTAGATGAAATATCATTGTTTGGCCAGTTGGATCTATTTTGCCCTTGTGGAAGCAGCTCCTACTGTTCAGCCTTGAAGTAAAGGTAATGATGTATCTATCGTGATTATATTAGCATGCAGCAAGCTTCCCAAGATGGCTGGGTGTAAGGGTGAAGAAAACTGTGTCTATATTAAATTGGATAGGTGAGGCAAATATTTGTTAATATAAAATAAAACAGTTTGGCTAAAGATTATTAAAACAAAGCAACAACAAAACAACCCAACAAACCCCACTCTTCCTCCTCAAACTTTCAAAAGGTGGAAATGTGATTCTACTTTTCTGAGGGAGATCCTCAGCTTCTGGGCTTTAACTAGTTTAGCACAGTGCTTTATGTGCCACCATCTGTCATTATCTGTTCGTGGTATCTAAAACTTCACTGGGTGGGAGGAAGCATGGGGGAATTCCTGTCTGGATTAGCATGACTTTGTGCTTATGCTTGAAGCCATTATGTGGTTTAAACCAAGATGGGTAATACAGAGTACAGAGGAGGACAAGGTTTAAGCTGGTGTAAACTGAGAGCAAGTCCTTTGCAGACAGCAAAAGTAACCAGACTCCACAGATGTCTAAACTGGTTAGATTCTGGCTCACCTTCTCCTAAAGTGCAGTATACAGAATATAGGCACTACCTTAACCTATTCCATACTTTGGAGAAGCAATTTGTGTTACCTTTTTCTCGTGTCATTCAAAGACTGTCCCAGTTTCTCCCTGTTTCGCAGCCTTGTTAATGCCCTTGGACTTCATCTGTAATACCACCTCCTCCAAGGTGCACAGTCTGACGCAGACTGGGCTTCTCACAGCCAAATTCCTACAGCCTGCTGCAGTCTTGCTCTCACAACTTTCCATTCAGTCTACTAACAGTCCTACAGCAAAAATTCCTTTGGCTCCTGCCACATCTACCTTTGCCTTTGAATGTTTTCATTGACTTACTATGTTTTGAATGAAATTTAAATTCCTCAGTGCATTATCAATCAGCATTTGCATTTTGTTCAGTCTGCGTGTTGACCATCCAGCATCCTCTGAGTTCACCCTTGTCCTTATGGTCTTCCTATTTGTTTTCTTCATATCCTTTGCTGTTCCTGAAAAGATGTTATCCTTATAAGCTGAGCAGAGTTACTAGCTCTTAATGCCCTGACTTTCATACTCTACTTCTGACCTTCCCTCAAGAGCCAGTGATTTTTCTCTTAGTTTTCTGCTTTGTGGATGGAAAGAACTTCCTTGTAAGACATGTGCTGCTCCTGGAGTAGGTATAAAGCATGGCCTAGACTGCCCAGGCTCCTCAGGAGCATGGGTTGTGACACAAATGCAGCATGAGGCAGCTGGAAACACCTACAGCATGTGGTGGTTTATACTAAGCCAGCTGTCAGTGACATGCTGGCCTCTGAGGAAAGCTGTGCATGTTGTTAGCCAGAGGTATCTCAGGAGGATTGAGAGTCTGTCTGCTGTTTGGCTCCTCAGAGACAGCAGATGTTCCACAAGAAGGTGAAACATGCAATAAATGACTGTATTTACTTGAAGCAAATCAGAGCTCAAGAAAAGGCAGTGATCCAGCCAAGTGTGTTTACTGCTGCGGGAATGCTTTTGTGCTGATGCAGCATCTGAACATTTTGACAGCATTAACAAAGGTGGGCTAATGCCAGTGTTTGCAGACATATTTAGGTCAGGGTTTTACTGCCTGTTTTGGATACTGCCATCGATATAGCCTGCACTGACTTTGGTACTGCTATGGCTACTTGGTCAAGTATTTCCTTAGCTGCATAGATGGTTTCTGCAGCTGGTGCTGAGCTCATGTTGATGCAGCTACATTGGTAACAGGACCTGAGCAGGGCACTGCAAGGCTAGCTCAGGTGGGTACCTGTGAGCTGCAGTCACTTTACCATAAAGATACGTTTGCCCTATTTTTAGGAGGAAAAACAGTCTAAGACCTGGAATGAAGATAAAAGTCACAAAGATGCATCTCTCCTTTCTGCAGCTTCTTCTGGGGGAGGGAAATGGAAAAAGTCAAATACTGGCTAGATTATCACTGGTGAAAATAGGTTCAGGCTAGGCTGTGTCATGTCTACCCGCTGAGTGAATGTTCAGCTCATGTCTAGTACAGGGGAATGTGAAGTGACCCAGAAGGGTCTCTTCATGTGCATGTATATTTCCCTCATTGACCGACAGATTTCTGTTTGGATGCTGATTTTGAGATCCAGATGTCACTTGTTAGTCTTCAGTGGCATATAGACGACGTATCTTTAGCAAACAGAAGGGTGTTAATATAGGGATTTCATATTGTTTTTCTAGTAAAGAACGTCCTGCCAAATAAATATTACCTGGTTCTGGGTATGTGCCAGGGGTTAGGTGATGAGTGAGGAGCCAGCAGAACTGCCCCAAACAATTCCAGCAAACCGCTGGAGACCAATAGCTCCAGGATGATTGGGGGTGGCTCTTCCTCCCAAATGTATCCCCAGCTAATTGTGGTTGATGGCTCTTCTGCGAAGGTCTGGTGGTGGTCCTCTACTCACTTTTCCACAACATGCAAAAGGCAGCTTTTTCTGAAAAGTCTCGGAATGTACAAACAGCCCATGTCCTTTCAACTGGTGTACTGTTTTTACTGAGAAACTCACATTGTTTCCTTTGCTCAGCTTACTCCTGGTGGTTTTCTACAGCCATTTCCCCCAAATGACCTTGCTTAAACCAAAATGAAACAAAAGGCAGTACCCACTTTCTGCTTTGAGTCCCTTAACTACAAAATGTTTTCAGTCTGTGGAGAGGGTTTTTTCCTCTCTCTTTTGTTCTCTCTGCTCCTTGGCTGCCCACAGTGACAGCCGTAGCTGTTTGATTTGAGGAAAGCCTTCCATGTGCTGCAAGTGGCTCCTTCTGCTAATAATTTGTTCTCTGAGCCTGTTGCTGCACAGTATATATAAATTTCACTGTTTAACACTTTCCTTTTTTGTTCCCCCGGTGCTGGCAGTGCGTTGACCCACCCTGGTTTGTTTTTCAGATTTATCTGTCTTTGCCCTTCATATATGAGACAAAAATCAAACTTAAAATTAACAAAGCTGTATTATTGGTGCATGCTTTTTTTTGGTTGTCTTGTGTTGCACTGAAAGTTCTACATGAAACAGGAATTAAAATGCAGCTGACATCCAGGAACAATATTCAGTTTGGTCAGAGAGTAAGACTTCTGCCCACTTCAAGAAGTCTAATGATGTGTACTGAATAGATGCAGTCTCTGTATAAAAAGCATTCAGCCACCCTGCCATGTAAACTCAGTCCTTTTATAAACCGTCTTAATTTGGGCCATTCCACATGTGTATGCTGCTAGAATGACCAGGATGTTTAGCACATCAGACCTAGCTGTGCAGTGGTGAATGTAGGTACTGGAAGTTCTCCAGGCATGGTAGTATGCGTGCCCTGCAACCTCTAGCTCAGAGTAGGGTAAATATTTAGAGTGGCTGAGCCCAGTCTGGGCTCTGTGCTGTTTTAACTAGATTGTTTCTGCCTAATTTAAAGCTGGCTTAGGCATTTCTGCACCACACCAGAATCACTGCTGAGTACATGTACCCCTAATTGGGTATGATGAAGGCCACAGTCATGTTTTTCATGTTTCCAAGTCTGATGCTCAGAGCACTTGAGGTTGTTTTTACTGTGTGAATGTGACTGCATGTGCATTTTAGACAGGGAAAAACAGACTGTAATAGCCTAAGGAAGTCAATGGGGTAGTTAAATTTGCCCACTTTCTTGGAAATCTTCATCATTCCTGTCTTCCTTAGGATGAATAAAAGGAATCTATCAACCTAGACAGTATTGTTACTGGGTACATTTGAATCTTTTTATGGAATAAATAGGTTTCACATAACTTAAATCCAGGGGATTTTGCTTCCTTTTCCACTTATTTCTTCTAAGAAAAAGAGGACATCTCCATGCACAGGGTAAAAAAGGCTAAGAGAAACTAACCCTTTGCCATTTTCATTGTACAAAGCATATCTTGGGGGGGGGTAGAGGGGATGGAAATGACAGACTTGAAAGAGGGGAAATTTGTCACCTTAACATTGCAAATGATGTGAAACCAGAATGTCCTCCCACCACAGCATGTGTTTGTGGTGGGTAGGCGGGGGAGATGCAGGGAAGAGGTGATGGTATAAAAATACCTTGTAAAAACAAATGTTTAGCTAGGGGAGAGAGTTTGTCACTTCAGTCAGACTAGAAGGGGGAAACCAGACAGACCGGGGGTGTTTGGGGGAAAGAGCTTACGTCACTTCTGCAAGGTAAATAACTAGACAGTGTCGCAGAAATAGCAGTCAAATAAAGAGCAGGAGAAGATCAGATACTAAACAAGTAGGTGGCCTAGAAAGTTAAGAGGAAGGAGTAAAAGCTATGGAGATCACAGTTAAACATGTGGCAGATACCGAGCAGAAGGGTGAAAACCCTGAGATACGGCACACGGACTTGCTAGTAGCCACTCTTCCTGTGCTTTCATGAACTGAGAAGTGTGATTATTCTCATTTATCCTGATAATGATTCAGAACTGCCAAGTTGAATGCAGACCAGGGGCTCTATATGGTAACATGACTGCTAAATGCAGTAACATACTGCTAGCATAGCTCTCCCTGCATGGGATGTTTCTTTCCATGTGCCATATGGAACAGTTTGTACACGCCACAGGGTCCAGTACCATGCGAATGTGAGCAGACACCAACATGACCACCCACGATGGCAGCGAGGGTGGAAAATGACAAGTTTGCCTTGTCATGCTCAGGAGCAGTTTGTATGCTGTGGTGTGAGACTGACATCTCCATGTTTCGGGAGCGGTTGAGTGCAGGAGCCGGCGGGAGGGAGGGTCAGAAGGCAGGACTGTGCAGTTCGTGTTGGTGGTAGCAGCTGTCAGCACTGGGAGGGAAGTCTCCTTCCTATGTGTGATATTTATAGTTTTTATTTGGCTTTAATTGACTTCCACAATGCTCAAGAAGGCACCTAGCCTGAGGAAGAGTGAGTGTGTGTGAGAGAAAAAGAGAGAAGGGGTGGGGAGAGAGTAGGCTGGTGAGGTGCCCTTTACATCCAGTAATCTGTTACCCAGACATGTATCACCCTGTTTTACAGACAGCTTCAGAAGCCACTTCCCTTTCCACTTCTCATTCCCCTGTTGCTTTAATCTGTCGACATCTGAAAGTGGCTTGGATGGATCTCTCCATGGAGAGCTTTGCTCAATCAGACAAAACCTGCCCACCTGCTTGCTTTCTTATTTCACTAGGAAGTGTGCCATTCCCCTGCCTTGGTGGAGACTTTTGGTGATGGCTTATTCTCCATACCCTGTGGTGTGGGACCTGCAGGGTATGTCAGTTGAGGTGGGGTGAGCAAAGCTCTGGTGCTGTGCACCACAGGTCTGTTCCTCTTGCAAGGACTTATGGCAACTCACCCCCTCTACTAACAGACTGGCTGGTGAGGCTTCAGGGAGGGACAGGACTGTGTTTAGTGCAGGACAGGTTTCAAGAGTGGCATATGCTATGGCATATGCTCGTTGATGCCTGAGTTCCAGTCAAGGATGGAAGAAGATCATCTCTCTCCTCTGACCTAAAGCATGTTGCTGAGGTCTGTTGCACAGGGTGGAACTTTCCACTAGTAGGTGTTCATACAAATTCAGCTATATCTGGCTATCTTCATATATTGGTGTGCAGTCATTTCATACTTGCATTTTACAGAATAGCAATGGGTATTTTCCCCCTTCAACAAATTTCAAAGAAAATGCACTAACAAAACGTTGTTAGAGAAACTTTGCATGCTCCAGTCAGCAAAGTGAAACCTGGGATACCTTCTGAGACCCTGTCTGTGCAGCTGTGGTGTTGCTTTGTCCTCCAGGGCTGACTTGGGGTATCTGTGGGGATTAGTAGTCTGAGTTCCCTGACTTACATGCATGTAATATTAATGAAATATTTTGATGGAAATCTAGCTTTTACATTTCAGATTTGTTTCGTTGCACCAGTTGGTGGATTGAAACTGCCATCACAGCAGCTGCCTGAATATCATGTAACGCAACATGCCTTGATGCCTTGTCATATTTCAGTGTTTGCTCACAGCATGAACAGTCCCAAGCATTGTGTTGTTTTTTTATGAAGGACCAGAGTTAGTGAAATAGAGGGGATCTTTTTTCCTGCCCTTTCTCACAAACCCTCAATTCTTAGCCTTTCTGTTACGCCTTCCTCCCACCAATTTAGCGATCACCATTTTTGACTAGATTTCTGATAAGAAATGTAATATAGAAAGCCTAAGTAGGTGCTTCTGCATATGTCTTACTGAATATACTGAGGTCTTCCTTAATATAGTGAGCATATAATGCTATAATAACTGAAGAGTTGATGTTACAATAGTGAAAGCCTAGAGATGTACAATTAGTCAAGAACTTTTTTATGGAGATGTTAAAAGTAAAACCTAAAACTTTTCATGCAAATTCAGTACTTGTGATGAAACTCTGAGGAGAGTTTCTTACGTGTAGCATGCAATTTCTGATTAAAGGGGAGAGAAGTTCATTGCAGGGTGTCCAATAACCTGGTTGTTCGGTGATCTCTGAGATGTACAAGACCAAGTTCTAAGTTCTCAGAATGAATTAGAGAAAAATAGGAATATGAATTAATCCCTCCAGTACTGTAGATAACTGTCTTAACTTTTGAGTGTCTTAGCTTTCAAGGAGGGTGCAAGAGTCTGATTTCTATGGTTTCTTTGTGTGAATACTCCGGGTCTTTGTTCAATTCTAAAATTCTTCTTTTTTTTTTTTTTAAAAAAAAAAAAAACAAACCCAAACAAAACCAAACAAACTCTGGGATTAAAAGTTTTAAGATTTTGCAAATTAGAAACCTTGTTATTCACCCAGCTAGAATAATAAAAGTTGTAGGTGCCTTGTGAACATGAGGTGAAGAAGAAAATGTGTTATTGCATTGGGTGTGTGTGAGAGCAAAGTCTGGGCTTCATTTAAAAGTAAAATGTAAATATATTTTTGCTAACTTTGGCTTGTGACAGATGAAGATTTGACATATTCTCATTTTTCCTTGTGAGCTGTTAAAGGATACAGACCAACTTGAGCGCAATCTACCTTTGACAGATGACAGCAGGATTTCATGAACTATTTCTATCTCAAGGCGACTGCCCCTTCTCCAGAACCAGCAAGTGGCAATAGCATTTTAAAGGAAGGATGTCAGAGAGCAGCTTGCTTTTCTCACTTGTCATCGTTATTTGTTTCTCTCCTGGCCGAACCACCAGAAGCAGGTTAAGGATGACACAAATGAGCAACAAATCACAGGGTGGAGGACAGAGCATGTGACAATGCCCTGGCTGTGGTGCAAACATTTGAGCTACGTTTCGAAAGCCTGGATTTGTGTTCAGTAGAGTTCACGAGTGAAAAATAAGAGTCTTTGACGATAACAATCAACAAGCTCAATCTCATTAGCATCTACCCTTCAGAGAAGAGGCTGGAGCGGATCCCATCAAGCTGTGATTTGGTTCAGTGCACTAGGGAAGGTTCCTAGAAGCATTCCCCCAGCTTCTTCACACTGTGCACTGAGGGGAAAAAAACAACATTTGGCAATTTGTTGTCAATATTTGTGTAACTCCTGATGCCACTAAAACTGCATATGCAGGCTTTAAACTAACAAAAACAAAGCCATGGCCAAGCTGGAGAGCTGGATTTGTTTCCATGCGCAATTAGGTTTATTTGTTTAGGTCTCATTTTATTTGCTTTCAGATGACTCAGATAGGAGTATTGCAATCCTTTCAAAGTGAAGTAGTGTTCTGTGTATTTTGGGCATTGGGCTAAGCCAAATGTGGAAAAAATTGGCTGCTCAATAGTATTTTCCTATCCAGAGGTTTTTCAAATTTTTGAGAGGAACTGAAGGAATGTCCCTTCCATGCCAGGCCTCCCCCTTGTCCCCCACCCCCTTCACAGCGTCTCTTCACATTATTGTAAAAGAGCACAGGAATTTTAAAACACTTCTCTGTTGTGCAACTGTTAGAAACTGCTGTTATTAATTACCTTACTACTATGCTGCATGCTTAAATTCTCGCTGGTGTCATCCATAGTGTGCTGCTGAGAGTGCCTTTTAACCCATTCCAATAAGAATATATGGATAATGCACTGCTCAGAATCTCCCATCCTGCTAGACCAGCTCTGGGGTTGCTGAAAATGATTTCCTGCATACATGAAGGATATTTACATTTTGGCAAGTAGCCTCATTTTCTGCTGGGAATTAGTCACTAATGGCAGATTATTTTCCAGTGGACATGCTTGCACGCTATCGATGTTAAGAGAATTGTCTCAAGTCTTAGTGCCATGGTAATCCTTTATCCTCCACCTTCAACCTGCAAAACCCAAAACAAAATAGTATTTTTTCTTGTCTCTTCTGTCTTATATGAGTAGGAGGCAGTGGCTTTTAATTGGTGCTTTAGGCACCACTGTGTTTTGTGTGGCATTTTTTTGTTGTCTTTGTTTTCTTCTGATCATTTTGCTTCTAGAAATTCCTCCTTGGGTGATGTTTCAGAAAATGTAGACAATAAGAATAAATCCACATTTATTCCTATTTCCATGAAATAAAAAGGTTAAAGGATTTTCTGCACTCACCAGAAGTATGCATCTGATTTATGGCCTTCCTTACTCCTCTTCCCACTCACACTCATGAAAGAAATATAGTAACAAAGGCTAATAGACAATCTATTTTAAAGTTTGTCCTGATAAAACCAAAGTGGAACTTTATTCAGTCTTAAATGTCAACTCTAAAATTTGGAATGTTTTTCTAATCAAGAACAATAAACGTGGAAAGTGTCTTTGTGGAATGGAGCTCAGCACGCTGCTGGCCTGGTGCTGCACACACACTTCAGGGGCAGATGGAGTCTGCACATCACATAGTCCTCCCTGTGCAATAGCTTGCTTTGCTAGACTGCTTGGCCCCCAGGAGGGACTGAACAATGCTTAGGATATGTGATTTGTTGTTTTATTTTGCTTTTAAGAGGATAGGAACCCAAAATATACCTATGAAAAATGACCAAATTGAGATGGGATGTAAATCTTCAAATACAGTAAAGAAAAAGAAATGCTATAAATTTCCAAGCCTGTGCTAAGAACTAGAACTAATAAGGTTGGAAAATAGATTGGATGGTGTCTAGAGACCTGTTCCATGCCTATGATGCTTTGTTTCTCTCTTTAGAGAGAAACTGTGGGGAACTGAGACTGTCAAAATAGATGAAACTGATTTAGTGGCCTTACTTAAATATGGTATCACTTTATAACACTTTCATGGCATGTCAATGTTGTGCCTGGAAAGTCTTCAGCGACTCTTACAATGCAGTCCAGTGTGCAGGCTGCAAACCTCCTGCCCTCTCTCTGCATGCACCATTTTGCTATGTGCAATTCTTCAGGTCTAATCCAAGACTGAATGGAACTATGGACTTCACTGGGAGCTGGGAGAGAAGGCTGCATCAAGACCTGTCAGAGCTCATATTCTATGGGCTAGTGGTAAATATTCAGTTTTATTATCAAAGTATGCTGTTGATGCAGGACACTTAAATTGACTTGTGTTGACTTGTAAACATAAAGTTAGATTTTTTACACTGCAAATGTGGAGCCATTCCAGATGCATATGCTTCAAGTACACATGAAAACATAAAACCAGTACACTATATTATAGCTCCCTCATCACATAAGAAACTTCCTACATTAAACTGATTTGTACCATGTATGGGCTCCTTTAGTTGCCATGTACAATTAACTGGTAAGGCAGAGACTTTTTTTTGTATGTTATATGTGCCTTCTGCTTTTTTACTTATAACACATTGCAAGCTACAGCTGGGCAGGTTGTGATTTCAGCTTAAGATGTTTTTACCCCTTCCTTCCTGCAGATGTGTAGTTGTGTGTAGGCAGATACTTGCTGATGTCTGGCTCGTAATTCAGATATTGAGACTTGTGGGCTTACCACGATTTCCTGATGTGCATTACAGGTGAGCCTGCAAGGAGAAAGAGACCTGCGGAAGAAAATTAAGAGAAAAGAGCTTTAAGATCTAAAAGCATCAGCCTTGAAGCTACAAGGCAGAGTCAGGACATGGAAGGAAGGCAGACTGAACTTTTTCTTCCAGGTGATAAGGGACCTGAAAAGTTTAGGACTAATTAAATCTAATGGCAGTGACAAGCACAGGTAAGATAGTGCACACGTTAGGTTTCTGTTACCCTATCCCTCTGTTCTTTTCACTAAGACAGAGTGAGACAAGTCTGTATCTAAATGCATGCTCCTGTTCGATTTCAGAGTACAGTAATTCACCTTGAAACATTTGTGGTGAGGTATAAGTAAATCTCATAGTCTGGATGACACATATATGCTTTTCATCTGTTATGAAGTAATACCTTTTAGCTGAGGTGGCTACCAGCCATGAAGGAGTAACTTAGGCCACTTGCATATTAAACATACCTTAATCAGTAATGACAGCACCAAATGCTGGGAAGCATGAGGGAGAAGAAGGATGGGGGAAGATGAACCACCAGTGGTGCTCTGAGGACTGAGCGTGGCAGTAGCCAGGAAGACTCTGGGGGCTCAGAGCATACTCTGCCCTGGTATCCTCTGACACTGTTTATTTTTCCATATCTGAGGCTTGTTGCACATAATTTGACTAAGTAAAACAGAGGAGAAACTTCCGACTGTTTGGACTTACAGGTGCTACTGTCAAAAAACACTTTTATCCCCCACTCATGCAGATCAAGCCGTCATCCAAAAATCAATTATTTTGATAACCTATTTTATTGCTTCTTTGTGATGTTTCTACTGATACTCTTTATTATCTTATCCTGTTCATTTTGAACAGGACTTTCAATTTGGCTATGATTAATAAACCATTATTTATATTATGATTAATAAACCATTATTTATGATACATGTTTACTTACTGCTGGATTTCAAAAAGTTAAAGTTGTTGGGTTTTAACTTTAGACTCTTCAACAAAGTAACACATATCAGGCGTCTTCATTCCAGCAATTTTTTCTGTGTGGCTTTTCTTGTTATTATTCACTTCCTTATACGTATATCTATAGCTATGTGGTCACTCACCAGCAGATGGGAGCTCCCTCTGCTTGTGCTCTGAGCTGTGACTGTAGATAACAAGGTGCAGAGGCCAACTCATAAACTTGCAGCTGTGGCTTAACTTCTCCAGCATGGCTACATAGCTTCCAGTCAGCCCTGAGCGCCGAAACATCTGTCTGCAATGTACCTTGTAAATAAGCCCTGAGTGAGTCGGTGTAGTGGCTTCCTCGACAGAGGAGTATTAGTATACAGTTAAGTAGTACATGGAAGTAACGTGTTTCTGCCACAGGTAGCACAGGTTTGAGTCAGAAGTCCAGTAGAGCTAAATGATGTCATGTATGCAGGCCAAGTGAACAAGATCACATTTTCAGCATTGAGCAATAAGGCACAGTGAAGGTAAAACTGCAGGTTGTGAGACCACAGGGTTGCAATTTGAGACAAACCTTCAGATACAGATGAGAAAATGACAGCATGCAGGAGAAGAAATGTTCTGACCCTTCTGAGCTGACATGCAAAGCAGAATTGCTGGAGAATGCTCTGATTCATGGTATTTGCCCTTTCTTCCCACATTTCTTTCTCCTAATAAAGATTCTTGAGCATATTTCACATGAAAACAGGAAATACTATCTCAAAAT